>JAWNOU010000106.1:0-155669 GCA_035045725.1 Drosophila ezoana | reverse complement strand
TCTCTTTGTAGCTGTTAACGAATAACAGCATAAGTATATATGTATATCCATAGGCTAAGCACACGTTATAACAACTGAATAAAATCATTATGAATATCAAAGCCAACCAGCACTGACGTGCTACTTCAATTGGATATATAAACCCACACACAACATGGCGACCGTGACATGGTCACGTTTCCCTGCCTGGAGGCAGTAGAATAACAACACAAGAGGATACATAAATCCCTGCCTGGAGGCAAATGACGAGGATCGTGGACTGGAAAACTACAAATTACTGAGTGAGTAGAGTGCGCCAATGGGAAAACACAGGGATGGTCGGAAAACAAAAATAAATAAAAGAATAGCCCACATTAAGTGGCTATTATACACAAAATCGCCACCACCTGCTTGGGCAACGTCCCAAAAGTTACAGGCAGAATTAGATTTCCTAAAATCTAGCCTAATAAAAAAGAATTCCATTGACGCAACTCACCACTCCATAAGTAATATATGTAAAAAACAAATAATAAAACCACCGCCGCCGTCTCAGATCCCAAAAATGAAACCAACATGTCCTAAAGACTGCCCTGGACCGCTCTTCAGTGGAGCATGCAACTCAACGTGCATGACAAATACGACCTGTGCGATGACCGGCACCGGCCCCGCCTAAGCCCATAGGCCCAGGACATCAGCAGCAGCCAATCAATAAGCGCGAGAGGCACACCGCCACTTGCGTCAACGAGGGAGCATCAGCGTGCCATATCCGGCGACGACTAGCTGATGCAGCGGACGAGCAGCAGATGCAGCATAACTACATTTAATTATAATTTATTTTAATTTTTATTATTTTAATTATAAACATTAAATTTTTGTAAAATTGAGCGGAATCTTTTCTGCCCGATTAGAAGCATAGCCCGTAAAGCTATGCGATAGGTAGGATCCTGTTAAAACCATAATTATCCTATGTATGGGGATAATAAAATAAGCAAAACAAATTTTTTTATCGCAAGATAAGCCATATATATATCATTAATAAGCTTAGAAAACAGACCCAAAATGGGTTTAGTAGATACCAAGACAGTGGACTCCACTGCTAATGTTATAAATAAAGTTGAAGTTGAGAATCCAGATCAGAAGCTAATTGTAACATAGTAGTTATAATGTGCAAAAATATGTTTTATAAAGTTTACAAACTGCACAACAAATGTTTAAAAAAAGAAATACTTAAGCAGGTCTAATTATCTGGACAAAATATAACAATGTACTAGAAGAATAAAATTTAAAAATGTATAAAAGAGAAATAAACCAATGAAATTTAACTAGAAATTAAATATATATATATAAACTAAAAAAAAAAAAAAGGAAAAATAAGAAGATTTTTAAAAATGGGCACAATAGAAGCAATTAGAGGTCTATGTTAGAGATACCTATTTTAAAGAAAGATTTCAACAATTGGTCTCAACGACCCCAGTAAGCATATATGAATTAGAAACTTTATATATGGATACATTTCATTTAAATTTTTCACCGTTATTCCATTCTACAAAAACACAAAAAGGAATAGTATTGACATACCACATTTTTTTATACAAAAAAAATGAAACAAAGACAGAAATAAGTGCTCCGTTTGCCTCATTAGGTATTCCAAAAATCATGTCATCAAGAATTAGTCATGATTGAGGACAAGATTAGCAAGGTATATAACAACTATACAGACTTTCGTATGCGAGCCATACAAATTTTGCAAAGGCATAGAGAATTCATATCAGTATATGAGTTCGAATCCGAATATATAGAAGAATTCGGCACAGTGACAAGTCCACTCTATTCATGTTCTAAAATAGAGTGTGGAATAATCTTGTCTACACTACCCTACGTCAAAATAAAAACAATTATTGACGAGCATCCGATTCTTGGGCAGACAACAATAGTCTTAAAAAAAATTAGCCTCATCACTCATACCTGAGTTCGATGGAAAGGCAGAAAATTCACAAAGTTTCATAGACGCTTTGAATCTCCTTGATTCCCTAAAAGGCTCGCATGAAGTAACAGCTATCAGTCTAATTAAGACAAAACTAAAAGGCCATGCGAGAAACTTGATAAGCAATGAGCAAACTATCGCTCAAATAATTGCAAAATTATCAAGCACAGTAAAAGGCGAATCAGTCGAAGTATTGTCAGCCAAATTACTTAACTTGCAACAGAAAAGCAAAACTGCCAACCAGTATACTCAAGAGGTTGAGCAGTTAACAAAAGCCTTGGAAGGAGCCTTTATAAACGATGGCCTAACACCGGAATTGGCTAATAAATAAAGCACAACCCAAGCTGTAAAGGCAATGACCAAGAACTGTTCTATAGATAAGGTAAAACTTATCATGCAAGCAGGCACATTCAGTAACATGAATGATGCTATCTCAAAATTTGTAAATAGTTGCACTGAAGCAACTGGGCAGTCTAACAGTATCTTATTCTGCCAGAATTACTCTCAGCGCGGCGGAAACCGCGGTCGAGGTAACTACAGAGGAAGGGCAACCGGCTCATATGGTAGCAACTCATACGGCCGTGGCTACTACCGCGGTGGTAATAACAACCGCGGTGGTAATAATAATAATAACAGAGGCCGTGGAGGATCTAGAGGTTATAATCATAACAACAATAACAATAGAAACAATGTTAGGGTAGCCCAAAATACTTCGGGAAACTTGCAGACACCTCCAGATACTCAGGGTTAAACAGTAAAATATACACTGTTAACTTAAGTCTCAACAATTTCGTATCATTCAAAAATGTTGCAACAAATAAAAAGATAACATTTTTGATTGATACAGGTGCAGATATTTCAATTATAAAAGAAAATTCTGATGTCTTTCATGACATCCAAATCAATAGAATTATAGACATTAGAGGCATAGGAGAAGGAGTAATAAACTCCAAAGGTCTAGTCTCAATCGAACTACAAACAGACAAATACATTATTCCATACAAATTTCATCTATTTCATCCAGATTTCGCAATCCCTTGCGATGGAATAATAGGATTAGATTTCATAAAAAAATTTAATTGCCAATTAGATTACAATAGTTCCGAGGATTGGTTTATAATTAGACCGCAAAACCTAACGTATCCTATCTATGTTCCAATAACATCTAGTTCTGGTACTAATTCAACACTGCTACCAGCAAGATCCCAAGTGATACGCAAAATAGAGTTGTCTTCAGCAGAAGAAAACATTTTAATTCCCAATCAGGAAATTATACCGGGTGTTTATGTTGCAAATACGATTGCTACAGCCCAAAATACTTTTGTCCGATTTTTAAATACCACAGATAAATGCCAAATAGTAGGCATTAATAACATAAAATTTGAATCACTTTCGAACTACGACGTGGTTCAAAATCTAAAAGACAATAGAACAGAGTCTGTAATTAATAAATTAAAGAAAAATTTTCCAACCTTGTTTAAGAAACAACTTGAAGAAATATGCACCCAGTATAGTGATGTGTTTGGACTTGAATCTGAACCAATTACAACAAACAATTTCTATAAGCAAAGATTGAGACTTAAGGATGATGAACCAGTATATGTAAAAAATTATCGATGTCCGCATAGCCAAATAGAAGAAATCCAGCATCAAGTTTGAAAGTTAATTGAACAAAATATTGTTGAACCGTCTGTTTCAGCTTATAATAGCCCACTCTTATTAGTCCCAAAGAAATCTCTTCCGGGCTCTAAAGAGAAAAAATGGCGATTAGTAATTGACTATCGCCAAATAAATAAAAAATTGCTGTCAGATAAATTTCCACTCCCCAGAATTGACGATATTCTTGATCAATTGGGTAGAGCTAAATATTTTTCATGCCTTGATTTAATGTCAGGTTTCCACCAAATTGAGCTTGAGGAAAGTTCAAGAAATATAACGTCTTTTTCAACAAGCAATGGTTCATATCGCTTCACGCGATTGCCATTTGGTCTAAAAATAGCGCCTAATTCATTTCAGAGAATGATGACAATAGCATTCTCAGGCCTAAAGCCTTCTCAAGCTTTCCTTTACATGGATGATTTAATCGTTATTGGTTGTTCTGAACGACATATGATTAAAAACTTAACAGATGTTTTCAAACTTTGTAGAAAACACAATCTGAAATTACATCCAGAAAAATGTTAATTTTTCATGCACGTTTTTAGGTCACAGATGCACAGATAAAGGAATCTTACCAGACGATAAAATATTTGATGTTATCAATAACTATCCAGTCCCTACGGACGCAGACAGCGCTAGAAGATTCGTTGCATTTTGCAATTATTATAGACGATTTATAAAAAATTTTGCCGAATATTCACAGCACATAACAAGATTATGTAAAAAGAATGTCCCATTTGAATGGACAACAGAATGTGAAAAGGCTTTCCAGTACCTAAAAAATCAACTTGTTCAACCAAATTTATTACAGTACCCAGATTTTAGCAAAGAATTTTGCATAATCTCGGATGCAAGCAAGCAAGCATGTGGAGCAGTTTTAACTCAAGACAATAATGGACTCCAACTCCCAGTTGCATATGCATCCAGAGCATTCACTAAGGCTGAAAGCAATAAAAGTACTACAGAACAAGAATTAGCAGCAATACATTGGGCAATAACACATTTTCGACCATATATATATGGCAAACATTTTACAGTAAGAACTGATCACAGACCTTTAACATATTTATTTTCTATGATAAACCCAAGTTCAAAATTAACACGCATGCGACTCGAATTAGAAGAATATGATTTTACGGTAGAGTATCTGAGAGGGAAAGATAATTTCGTGGCAGACGCCCTGTCAAGGATAACAATATCCAACTTAATTGACATGAATAGAAAAGTCCTGAAAGTCAAAATAACAAGAACTATTGCCAAAACAAAGTCAAGGTTCTTAGGTTTCAACAGATACTTTCAAAGACATGGGCGATAAAAATTTAAAATCATTAAGAGTAGCGCTACTCAAGCCGGTGACCCAATAAATAATGAACAAGAAAAAGAAGCTATATTGTCTACATTCCATGACGATCCAATTCAAGGAGGTCATACAGGCATAAATAAAACGATATCAAAAATAAAGAGACAATATTATTGGAAAAACATGACTAAACATGTAAAAGAGTACATAAATAAATGTCCAAAATGCCTGACGTCGAAAACGACGAAACATACAAGATCACCCATGATAATAACCGAAACTCCACAATATGCTTTTGACAGAGTGATAGTAGACACAATTGGTCCACTACCACGTTCGGAAAAGGGGAATGAATACGCAATTACTTTAATATATGATTTGACAAAGTATCTAGTAGCAATTCCTGTTGCAAACAAAAGTGCAACAACTGTCGCAAAAGCCATATTTGAATCTTTTATTCTGAAGTACGGTCCAATGAAGACGTTCATTACGGACATGGGAACAGAATACAAAAATTCCATTATAACTGACTTGTGCAAATATCTAAAAATAGACAACATAACGTCTACAGCACACCACCACCAGACATTAGGTACCGTTGAAAGAAGTCATAGGACATTCAATGAGTACATTCGTTCATATATATCAGTAGATAAAACTGACTGGGACGTATGGTTACAGTATTTCGTGTATTGTTTTAACACAACACCATCAGTAACTCATAATTATTGTCCATATGAACTAGTATTTGGTAGACAAAATAACCTACCAATACAATTTAATAGCGTATATAATATAGAAGATTATTCTAAAGAAGTTAAGTTTAGACTAGAAAACGCGTATAAGAGAGCTCGAATACTTTTAGAAAAAAATAAAATAAAGCAAAAAGAAATAAATGATAAGAAAGTAATAGATTTTAAAATAGAAATAGGAGACCAAGTTTACTTAAAAAACGAAACAGGTCATAAATTAGAATCTTCTTATATAGGACCATTTGAGGTCATTAGTATAGGAAACAATAATAATATAATTATAAAGAATAAGAAAAATAGGGAACAAAAAGTACATAAGGATAGGTTAAAAATTTTTAATACATAATCATTTTTGTAGTATGGCCATACAAACACAAAAAAAAAATATTTAATAAAAGAAAAATGTATATACACAAAAAAATTTTTTTAAATTATATATATATATCCATATAAATAAAACATTCATTAATTTCAAAAGTGTTCCTATATTCAAATATCAAAAAAAAAAACAACAAAAAAAAATGTATACCTTTAATACTTTTGAATTTTTATATTCCAACATTTTTAAATTTCTTGTTATATTCAAAAATTTCAATTTTTATTAAAAACAAAAAAAAAAAAAGAGGAAAACCTCAATAATTAAGTTAATTTAATAACTGCACATTCATAATGTTACGTTATTTCCCTAAAAGGGGAGGTGTAGTGCGTATATGCCCGTACAGAATACCCTGTATTCAAATATAAAGTATGCAGCACTTTGTTGCATACAATAACAATAATAACGTAAACAAGCCCAGAGCCACTTTATGTATTGGCTCGGTCTCATATTACGCAGCGCGGTTCACTAGCCTCACTAGCTGACCGTTTATGCTTACGCTGCAGATCCCACGCTCCGTCTGAGCGCATTCCGTGAGCAATATATATGCTCACTAATACAGGCATATGCGAGCTACTCACTCTCCCTCTCTTTGTAGCTGTTAACGAATAACAGCATAAGTATATATGTATATCCATAGGCTAAGCACACGCTATAACAACTGAATAAAACCATTATGAATATCAAAGCCAACCAGCACTGACGTGCTACTTGAATTGGATATATAAACCCACACACAACAATTCGATATTTTTATACCATGAACCCATAGATGGGTAAAAAGGGTATAATGTCTTTGTGCAAATGTATGTTACAGGCAGAAGGAAGCATCTCCGACAATATAGAGTATATATATTCTTGATCAGCATCAACAGCCGAGTCGATCTAGCCATATCCGTATGTATGAACGCAAGTATCTCAGAGCCTATATAAGCTAGAGACTTGAAATTTAGCTGTACGTCCTCCTAGTGCCCGCGCAGATCGAGTTTGTTTCCGATATTCGATAACTTGTCCCATTTCCAAGTAATCGATAAGAATCGATATTGAAATCATGTTTTTTGAGCAATTTTGGTAAATAATAAGAGCTTTTAAATAGTCATCAAGTATCTTTCATTTTATAGCTATCACTACCTCCCCGCTTCTACCTCATAATCAAATCAAATCAAGTAAATAAACCAATTTATGCTGCCCTTCAATATAACCCGCAATTTAAATGCAATTGTAATTTTGAGAATACACGAATATTTTATAGTACAATAAGATGTACTGCTAAAAAATTGATCAATATCGGTTAAGAAACACAAAAGAAAATGTGTTTTGGCTGGCCACGAGCTTGCGGAGCTACCACAAATTCCAAGAATTTTTATATGCATGTACACACACATTCAAGCGAGTCTGCTTTGAATTCTATCAACATCATTGCTGCTATTTTAATTCGTATTTTCCTTATTAAGAATTAATAATTGGTGTGGCTGTAGGGTAGAGGCGGCGACAAGTAGCTCTCTCCGTGGCGAGTTCAAACCCTGCCAAGTGAACTTTTTTTTCTCTTTATTATTTTTATACCCTGAACCCATTAAAAATGGGTAAAAGGGGTATTATGTTTTTGTGCAAAATGCAAATGTATGTAACAGGCAGAAGGAAGCATCTCCGACCCCATAAAGTATATATATTCTTGATCAGCATCAAAAGCCGAGTCGATCTAGCCATGTCCGTCTGTCTGTCCGTCCGTCCGTCCGTCCGTCCGTCCGTCCGTCCGTATGTATGAACGCAAGGATCTCAGAACCTATAAGGGCTAGAGACTTGAAATTTTAGATGTAGGTGCTCCTGGTGCCTGCGCAGATCGAGTTTGTTTCTGATAAACGATAACTTGCCCCATTTCCAAGTAATCGATAAAAATGTATATCGAAATCCCGTTTTTTAAGCAATTTTGGTAAATAATAAGAGCTAGAGTTACCAAACTTGGCATGTAGCGTCTAGAATAGTATATATATATCGATTATCTTTCATTTTATACCTATCGCCAACTCCCCGCTACTCTCTATCTATAAGCGCGCGCTGCATTTGGTGATGGAATAAGAGGGTTCAGGGTATCCCCTAGTCGGGAGCTCCCGACTAGAACCTCTTACTTGTTATTACTGATAAAGCAATAGAGCACGTAGCGCGAGCAGCATTAGGTGTTGGAATAAGAGGGTTCAAGGTATCCCCTAGTCGCTCCCGACTACTCGATTTGTTCTTTTAATCATTAACATTGGGCTTGCAACTTGGACGTATGACGTTTGATCCAATACTTTTTTTTCATTTCGCACGACTTTTTTTTTTTTTGCCATACTCAACCTATACGTATTTCATTGTACAGTTTTAATTGGGTCGAGCAGGCGGATTTCTAGTTCATATGTGGTCATTCGGCTTTGAGAAGCACTCTTAATAAACCTATTTGCGTAGTTTTCTTAAATTTCTAGTAGAGGATTCTTATCTGTATTGCTGCCTCATCATTATTCAAATTAGCGCATCAACAGTTTTGTTTTGTACATTTAAAATTTGTCAGCCTCGATGGAGACTCCAAAGCCTAGTCCTAGTATATCACGGCCCAATAATGCATCGTATTTCAAAAACGGTACTGATTAATTTTGACAGTAGCCAAGACTTGCATAGTGCTATACACAGGATTTTCTCCAATGCCCTTTAGAACTATCAAATTATTGATTCTTATAATTATTTAATTCGCTGGCTCGAGTTTCAACTTATTTTCGGGAATAACAGAACCTATAACAGCTAGAGACTGAAATTTAAGATTTAGGTGCTCCTAGTGCCCGCGCAGATCGAGTTTGTTTCCGATAAACGATAACTTGCCCCGTTTCCAAGTAATCGATAAAAATGTATATCGAAATCCCGTTTTTAAGCAATTTTGGTAAATAAGAAGAGCTAGAGTCACCAAACTTGACATGTAGCTTCTAGAATAGTATATATACATATATCGATTATCTTTCATTTTATACCTATCGCCAACTCCCCGCGCGCTGCATTTGGTGATGGAATAAGAGGGTTCAGGGTATCCCCTAGTCGGGAGCTCCCGACTAGAACCTCTTACTTGTTTTAATTTGATATATTGAATAATTAGGAAGACATTGGTTTTGTCGATCATTTAATAAATAAACAAATATATAAATAAATAAATAAATAAAATTACTCAACATAAGAGCATAGAACAGTCCACAAAAAATTATATATACCTGCTCACGATTTCATGAATATATCTTTGAGAAGAGATGTAGCCTGAATAGGAAAACAGAAATATTACAAATGTTTCAGGTAAAAACACTCAAGCCAGATTATGTATGTGTATTAGAAGACCTTCAAGGGGCATTAAAAAAATAACTCCATTTTCCAATATTCAATACCTACCTAGTTCAGAAGACAATAAAGAAAAAGAAAATTGGTGATAAATGGTTGGGGCTCTCTTATGAGCATAACTTGTAAAAAATTATGTGTGCCATATAATATATATATATGTATATATATATATGGGATCCGGCGATGCCCCTCCACGAGGAAATTCTAGCGATTCATGGAGTCAGCTTCTGGAGTCTCAAAACCGTAATTTTCGATAATTAGAGCAATGCATATGCCATGCTGCGGCAATTTGGTGAGCCCGTTTCATCTTGTTTTGATTATTGAGCTGAATGCACGCTTATCAAATTAAGTTAACTAACTAACTAACGTAACTGCTTGTTTCCCTTTTGGCAGCGCCGGCTGGCTCATCGGTTCTCTGGGTGTAGTCCCATCCCTGACACGCTATCATCGCGCTTCCTTTGGTGTTTCCCGAACAATTTTCGCACTGTGGACAGCGTATTTCGTAAATTATTAGTCAAGTCGACTCGAAGGCACAATGTGCCCCACAAATATTACTAAAGTGGCCTCCTCGTGGTGACCCTGGGTGATTATCCAAGGTTGATTTGGACAACCAGGTAATTCGAGCGACGAAAACATAAGATGGCCCATTTTTAGGCCGGTGGAAGGCTAAACTGGGTAGTAGAATTCTACGGCAGTCGACCAAAACTGTAAGTAAATTTGGTACCACGGGTAGTTAGAGCCCGCGGAACTTGTTCCGTCCTGACTTTTTGGTTTCGGACCTTTGGGGAGTATCGTGGTGGCTGTGGCTTATACCCAAATCGCCGGTAGAGCTTTGCTTGACGTGAAGTTGCGTTTCAACCAAAACATTGCTTTTCGAGGTTTAATGAGGTTTAAGACCCATTGACTTTTCTGTGGACAGAATGTGTCGGGCTTTCCGCACCCATGCTCCCGTTTCACAAGCTCACGGTCTCACGGCTTCTGTAATCGCGCGACTAGCTGACGCATATGGTGGATGCAATCATCCACCCCTTCGCTGTGAAAATGTCTCGCGCTGGGTACCTTCTGGCTCTTTTTGTATGGCGCCTGTTCACGAACTCATCGTGGGTCTCGCCGGCATCATTTCCATGAAGCCCGTTCGCGTCGACTCGCGGATGGATTCGCTGATGCCGGATGGCAGGTCTATCTTGTTGCGCCAATTCCTTTTTCAAGTCCACCAGATTTCTCAGGAAATCCCCGGAAATTTAAAGCGTTCTCACCAGACCTCCCGCCGGACGCGGCGGTGGCAGTGCCGACGCTCGGTGAGCGTCAGAGACCCAGTCAGACACCTGCTCCTCAGCCATACTAATCTCTTACGACAACTAGAACACTCTCTTCGCATCGAAAAAAAAACTTTACAAATAACTCCTATTAAATAAATAAATAAATAAACATCCACTAACAACTCTTACTAATACGGTCGAATCCCGATAATTTTAAATGGCAAGGGATACGATTTACACAGGAATTCTATTTATCGAGATTCCCATTTAACGAGGGTTAAAAAAAAACGAATAAACGGGGCTTTTATATATCACATCATGTTTACATATTTAACTTTATTTGAGTTTAACATATGATATAAGTAGATTTATTTATACGTTTTACAAATTAAAGAAAAGTTAAACAGACACATTAATAAGAGCAAGTAAGAGGTTCTAGTCGGGAGCTCCCGACTAGGGGATACCCTGAACCCTCTTATTCCAACACCAAATGTATAAAATCAAAGATACTTGATATATATATACTTTTCTAGAAGCTACATGTCAAGTTTGGTGACTCTAGCTCTTATTATTTACAAAAATTGCTTAAAAAACAGGATTTCGATATACATTTTGATCGATTACTTTGAAACGGAGTAAGTTATCGTTTATCGGAAACAAACTCGATCTGCGCAGGCACTAGGAGCACCTACATCAAAACATTCAAGTCTCTAGCTCTTATGGGTTCTGAGATCCTTGCGTTCATACATACGGACGGACGGACGGACAGACAGACGGACATGGCTAGATCGACTCGGCTATTGATGCTGATCAAGAATATATATACTTTATGGGGTCGGAGATGCTTCCTTCTGCCTGTTACATACATTTGCATTTTTCACAAATACAATATACCCTTTTTACCCATTTTCAATGGGTCCAGGGTATAAAAATCAAGCTAACTAACAGAAACAAAAAACTATAATTACAAAAAATCAGAAAGTCTGTTATTTTCTATTGCCTGGTGTTTTTTCTAAGTTTTTCTATCATGAACATCATGTGTTAAAAAAAAGTTTTAATTGAAAAATTAACGCTATGGCTTGTATGTTGATTTAAATTTCATCTCCTTCTGCGTCATCACCATCTTGTCACTTTCATTATTGATATGCGAAACTTCTTCCAAAATGTCGTTATCTGTCAACATACCGGATAAAGCAATGTCATTGCCAACGTTTACGTATTCCTCGAACAAATCGGCATTTTCAGAGATCTAAGAAATAGTTGCCCAAAGATAATCTATATTCAATTGACTATCTTCTAATAAATCATCGTTTAATATTTTACTGAAACCACAAGCAGTTTTGAATACACAATATGATAATATTTTTCCAAACTTTATAAGCAATTTGTATAGCTGTTAATATTGTACAATTAAACTTTTTTTCATCAATGCTATTAACCAGATAAATAATTATTTCATTGTGGCATAATGATTTAAAATCTTTTACCATGTCAAGGGGCTGCAGCTTGGATGTGGTGTTGGGTGGCAAGAACTTAATTTTTACGTAGCTAAGATGAGGGTGGCCATTATGCGCCGTATTGTCTATGAATAATACTACCATTCGATTATAAGCCATGGTGTCATTAAACATTTGAAACTGTTCGTTAAATATTGTTGTTGTCATTCACGCCTTCTAATTGAGTCGACAATGCACTGGAAAGCTACAAAGAATAAAGCACCTTGGTTTTGCTGACTTTCCAATTAGCAGGTGCTTGAGTTTTCGGTGCCAACCCTGTTTACAGCAAATAATAGTGTCACTCGTTCTTTCAGTGCCCTCCCATGACATTTTTCACTTTTCAGGCATTAAATATGCAAATATCAGATCACCCAACTTTTCTTTCCTTCATTAACAGACAATTTTTCTCCGCACATTTTTATAAATTGGCACGAGCAGTATCCAAGGAACGCTACCTTGAGGTCTATTTGATTTCTGTAACACTTCTGGGCACTCTTGGGGCATACTGCCCAGGATCGACTCTAAATCGTCATGTTTCCGTAGCTCTTGTAACTACGGCCAGTAAAAGAAAATACAGAGCGAGGCAACACAAGAAGTACATAATTAACAACCTCTAACAAAACCTAGCGGCTAGCGGGACTGGCGCGTTCGGGGACTACGACCGCGGAGAGGCTGGAAAGGAACACCCACCTAAGCCCATTGTCGCGTCGTGCTGCCTGTGAAATACGGGAGTAAGAAAGAAGAGATTACATATTACATGTGCCCAGACCTGCGACAGGAACTACACCTGGGGATCGACTTCTGGCGAGCCTTCGAGATTGCCCCAGAATTTCTCTTCCGGCCACAAAGTCCGAAGCGCCTCCGGAGTCATCTGTGGTAAGGGTAGGGAATCAGAGGTGTCTTAATTCCGAGACACTGATGACAGCGTGACGGATCCGGAAATGTAGGACCTGGACAGCGACCAGTCGAGCCAGTTGAATGCGTGAAACGCAGACCTCCAATTTGTAAAGGATTACAGCTGATCGAAGGATCCGAACCCGTGAAGGACAGGCATTATCCGTTGTCACCGGCCAAACAGGAGATCGTGTTGCCTGAGGTGGATAAAATGCTAAATTTAGGCATCATCGAGGAGAGTGACAGTCCCAGGAGCAACCGGCCTACGGTGGTGATGAAGCCTGGAAAGAACAAGTTTTGCTTAGACGCCAGGAAACTGAAAAGCGTGACGGTAAACGCGAATCCCGATGCAACGTACTGCATCCCACCTCCCGCCCAACCGACCGAGGGGCGCAGTCGTGTGACGTACGACACGAAATGCAAAGTAAATTTAAAAAAAAAAAATTTAAAAATCGATACAAACTACGAGTATGTGTACAAATACAATTACAAATAAAAATAGGACTATCTACTTGCTAAATAGTTTAGAATAGAAGACTTTATACGAGGAAGAGAAGCTTCCGAGCAGAATACTCTGTAATGCTTGTTATAGTCGTCACAGAGAACCCTAAACGGTTCATGCAAGGCATAGTTAGTTGAGCAAAATTGAAGCGATAAAGGTACAAAATTACGTGTTAGTCTAGTAGGGATAGAGAAATTTAATTGGCTAGTCAACACAGAAGAGTCGATTTCACCAGTAATTAATTTATGAATAAATATTACACCCAGCATGGTTCTACGATTAATTAAGGAAGGAAGGTGAATTATCAGAAGTCTACTGGAGTATGACGGTAACCGCACACGAGGATCCCAATTTAAACCACTAAGGGCAAACAACAAGAATTGTTTCTGAACGGATTCAATTCTGTCCTGATGGGTAGCATATTGTGGTGACCAGATACATGAGGCATACTCAAGAATAGGTCGTACCAAAGATATATAAAGTGTTTTTGTCGTGTACGGATCGTTAAACTCCTTCGACCATCGCTTGATGAAACCCATAACTATTCTGGCCTTATTGACCACGGTATTAACATGAGAGTCGAATTTAAGTTTATGATCAAGGATGACACCTAGATCATTAACTGCATTAGAAGTACTATTAACACGCTCGAGCGGTATGCTATCAAGGATGTAAGATACCAATTGAGGAGGGCTTCTATAGAAGGTCATTACCTTACATTTAGAGCAGTTTACGTTTAAGAGGTTGGCTAGGCACCAAGCCTGAAACGCATCAGTGTCCGCTTGTAAGAGATGACATGATGCCATATCCTTATATGCAAGGCATAATTTTACATCATCAGCATACATTAATACTCGAGAGTGAGACAGTATCGAGGGAAGGTCATTGATGAAAAGAGTAAAGAGTAGCGGGCCAAGATGACTGCCTTGAGGAACACCGGAAGTCACCAGAATACGTATAGAAAATGAATTTCTGAAAAGAACCTTTTGGGTTCTGTCACGCAAATACTCTGAAATCCAGTCCAAAAGATTGACTGGGAAGCCGAGAAGGCTTAATTTTTGAAGCAGCAAGGAATGGTTGACAGAGTCGAAAGCCTTACTGAAATCAGTATAGATGACGTCAGTCTGCTTTCTTTTTTTAAACCCATCAATTACAAACGAAGTAAACTCAAGAAGGTTAGTGGTTGTAGATCTGCGCTTCACGAACCCATGCTGGGAAGGTGAAATAATAGAACTACATAAATGCTGCAGTTGAGATGTTATAATTCTCTCAAAAGCTTTAGGTATAGCGGATAATTTGGAAATACCTCTATAGTTTTCGACATCGGACTTACTCCCTTTCTTATGGAGAGGGATAATGTATGATTCCTTCCAAATGGTCGGAAAAGATGAAGTGTTAACGGACAATTCAAAAAGTTTTAGAACGGGTTTACATAATGCTGCAGCGCAGTATCTAAGCACGCAGGCAGGAACACCATCAGGGCCCGGTGAGTAAACCGGCTTGATAGTTTTAAGGTCGCTAAGAAGCGAACTTTCGGTAATAATGGGGTTAAAGATGCAGTTTGACCTCTGTAACTGATAAGGATAAGGCTGATTTGTATTATACCTAGAGGAGGAGTAGGTAGTTTGAAAAAAGTTTGCGAACAGATCGGCTATGCCTGGATCAGTGTTCGCGCACTCATCTGCAAACTTAACCGAAGAAGGCAAAGTAGATGTCTTTCGTTTAGAATTGACAAAGTTAAAAAATTGCTTGGGATTATGTGAAAATTGAAGGCGACAACGCCGAAGGTAATTCTTATAGCAGGTGGAATTTTGGGTGGAAAAATTTGATCGGGCAACTGCATAGCGGGAGAAATCAGAGTGATTTCCCGATTTCTTAAACTTTTTATAACACCTCGACTTCACGTTTTTTAACCTCATCAGTTCATTTGGGTGATCAAGAGGAACGCAGACATCAAAAATCGAGTACAAGGTGTCATAAAAAAGTTTCAAGGCAACATCAATGTCTGCAAAATTGTACAGTTGGGACCAGTCGACTTGCAGAATAAGATCATTTAGCTTTTGAAAATCAGCCTTTCTGAAACAACGCATACGTTCAGCAAATTCCGGTTCCTTGATAGGAACTCGGGCTGGTAAATCAATGACCAGTTCCAGAGTTGGATGAAAAGGGTCTTCAGGAAGTGTGAGCGGATTGATCCTGTGCACAACACTGTTGAACGAATCCAACACGAAAATTAGATCAAGAGATCTGTTTCTTGAATTGCGCACACGATTAACCTGCCGTAAGGACAATTCACGTAGACCATCAATAAATTCGTTTGACGATGACGGCAACAGAAAGTTTGAGTCTGATGGCGATGACCACTCGACAACAGGAAGATTAAAGTCCCCAAGAACGACTAAAAGGTCTCTATCAGAAAGTAGGGAGGAGACAGATTTAATAGCATTAAGATGGGTTTGATAGGTAGACAAATCAGATAGAGGAGGTAAATATGAACATGTAATGAAGATAGAGAAAGTACCAAATACAACTCTTACAGCCACCAACTCAATCTCTGAGATGGGAAGATCAATGCGTTCCGACGAAAGAGCAGACTCGACAGCTATAAGTACTCCTCCTCCGATACGGGGCGCTCGATCGCATCTATAAGTGGTGTATTTGGAGGTAAAAATTGAAGAGTCTGAGATGTCCGGCTTCAGCCAGGTCTCAGTAAAAGCGATAATTTGAAAGTTAAAAGCAAGAGAGTCTAAATACAGTTTAGCGAGTTTAGATTTAAGACCTCTAACATTCTGGTAGGCAAGCTCGAAAGATGGAATTAGTTTTTTGACGCAGCAACAAAAGTGCTCCAGCCAAAACTCTTTACAACAAATATCAGTAAATATTTCTGGCGGAACACTTATTTTAAAGGACGCAATATCCCTTTCATAAGCGAACTTAAATTTCTCCACCAGTATACCTGGGGCTTGAATTTTTGCCTGTATAAAGGCTTTTACCTCATCTGATGAAAAGTGAGGGGCAAGCCTAGAAACAAAAATAAGTCTCTTCGGTGGAACACCGACTAGAGGCTTAGGTGCCACAGGTAGAACAGTGGGAACACTACTAACTATGGTACCTAAAACAGCCGGTAGTCCGGACGACGAGCCTTCTAGCGGCTGTTGTAAATTTAATTGTTGCTGTCGCCCTTTCGGAACACCCACGACAGCGGACGACACGGATAATTCGACTGGTTTTTCTCGTGCCGATGTCACACTTTTCGGGACAGAATCAGTGTCCACAGCAGAACTCACAGCTACCGGAGTAACAAAAGAGATGAGCTGCTGTGTAATCGGTGTAGTAGGCTGCTGAATAGCAGTCGGAGGCTGAAGGGTATTAGGCAACGGCAGATCACAAGGAGTGGGCTTGTTTGATGAGTCCTGCCGTCAGCGTCTCTGGCACCCAGAGCTTCCAACTAGTGCCTTCGACTTCATCCTTCAAGCTCTCGTGCATTGTCCTCTTTAACAGGAGTCCGTCCTGCACTCTCAGATCCGGCAATTTCCGTTGGTGGTTCATCATCTCCTCTTCTTACTAGGTGCCCTCGGGCTCAATTCAACCTCTTCCACGCTTCGTGTCGGCGACGACGTTGTCGGCTCCTCTATGGTATCGCATGGTGCGCTTGCAGCTCTAGAGACCACCTGGCCAATCTCCCGCTCAAGTCTCTGAGACTCATAAGCCACTGCAGGCTCGCGTGATCGGTGATAACCTTGAGCGGCATCATATCCACGTACGGCTGGAATCGATGTATGGCCAGTTTGGCGGCCAGGCATTCTTTCTCGGTTAATCTGGTGCTTGTTGAGTTTAGCCGAGAATAACGCGATTGGCCGATCCTGTTGCTCGTCGTCCAACTGGAACGACACGGCTCCTACTCCGTAGTGAGATGCATCGCATTGGATGAAGACCTATGGCCTCATCGCTCAACGCAAATTTACTGAGATCTCGCTGAAGTTCTTTATGAAGCGGCGATACCACCCCGCTGTAGGCTTTACTCTTCCTGGATACATGCGCAGTGCCGCCTATGATAAACCCCAAGTAATTAAGGTTGCGGAAACATTCTTCAGACATTCGGTCACCAATTCCAGGTATTTCAGATGCGTTTAAAAATCGGCTGAAATAACCAGCGAGTCTTCAAGATATATACACACGTTGGACCTCAGACTCGTCTGGATCACCTTATCCATGAGCCTGCATAGCTGTTGAGTGGCATTGCAGAGCCCGAATGGCATGTGGCGGAACTGGTACAGCGGTCTCCCCGGTACAGTAATCGCCGTATACGCCCTGCTCTTCTCCTTCATCTTGATCTGCCAAAACGCGAACTTGAGGTCGACCCTTGAAATAAAATTCATCTCGTCGATGCGCGACAAGATGCCCCCGATGCTTGGAAGCGGGTAAGCTTCCTTTACCGTCACGCTTTTCAGTTTCCTGGCGTCTAAGCAAAACCTGTTCTTCCCAGGCTTCATCACCACCGTAGGCCGGTTGCTCCTGGGACTGTCACTCTCCTCGATGATGCCTAAATTTAGCATTTTATCCACCTCAGGCAACACGATCTCCTGTTTGGCCGGTGACAACGGATAATGCCTGTCCTTCACGGGTTCGGATCCTTCGATCAGCTGTAATCCTTTACAAATTGGAGGTCTGCGATTCACGCATTCAACTGGCTCGACTGGTCGCTGTCCAGGTCCTACATTTCCGGATCCGTCACGCTGTCATCAGTGTCTCGGAAATAAGACACCTCTGGTTTGCTACCCTTACGACAGATGACTCCGGAGGCGCTTCGGACTTTGTGGCCGGAAGAGAAATTCTGGGGCAATCTCGAAGGCTCGCCAGAAGTCGATCCCCAGGTGTAGTTCCTGTCGCAGGTCTGGGCACATGTAATATGTAATCTCTTCTTTCTTACTCCCGTATTTCACAGGCAGCACGACGCGACAATGGGCTTAGGTGGGTGTTCCTTTCCAGCCTCTCCGCGGTCGCAGTCCCCGAACGCGCCAGTCCCGCTAGCCGCTAGGTTTTGTTAGAGGTTGTTATTTATGTACTTCTTGTTTTGCCTCGCTCTGTATTTTCTTTTACTGGCCGTAGTTACAAGAGCTACGGAAACATGACGATTTAGAGTCGATCCTGCGCAGTATGCCCCAAGAGTGCCCAGAAGTGTTACAGAAATCAAATAGACCTCAAGGTAGCGTTCCTTGGATACTGCTCGTGCCAATTTATAAAAATGTGCGGAGAAAAATTGTCTGTTAATGAAGGAAAGAAAAGTTGGGTGATCTGATATTTGCATATTTAATGCCTGAAAAGTGAATAATGTCATGGGAGGGCACTGAAAGAACGAGTGACACTATTATTTGCTGTAAACATGGTTGGCACCGAAAACTCAAGCACCTGCTGATTGGAAAGTCAGCAAAACCAAGGTGCTTTATTCTTTGTAGCTTTCCAGTGCATTGTCGACTCAATTAGAAGGCGTGAATGAAAACAACAATATTTAACGAACAGTTTCAAATGTTTAATGACACCATGGCTTATAATCGCTTATAATATTATTCATAGACAATACGGCGCATAATGGCCACCCTCATCTTAGCTACGTAAAAATTAAGTTCTTGCCACCCAACACCACATCCAAGCTGCAGCCCCTTGACATGATAAAAGATTAGCCAACATGATAAAAGATTTTAAATCATTATGCCACAATGAAATAATTATTTATCTGGTTAATAGCATTGATGAAAAAAAGTTTAATTGTACAATATTAACAGCTATACAAATTGCTTATAAAGTTTGAAAAAATATTATCATATTGTGTATTCAAAACTGCTTGTGGATTCAGTAAAATATTAAACGATGATTTATTAGAAGATAGTCAATTGAATATAGATTATCTTTGGGCAACTATTTCTTAGATCTCTGAAAATGCCGATTTGTTCGAGGAATACGTAAACGTTGGCAATGACATTGCTTTATCCGGTATGTTGACAGATAACGACATTTTGGAAGAAGTTTCGCATATCAATAATGAAAGTGACAAGATGGTGATGACGCAGAAGGAGATAAAATTTAAATCAACATACAAGCCATAGCGTTAATTTTTCAATTAAAACTTTTTTTTAACACATGATGTTCATGATAGAAAAACTTAGAAAAAACACCAGGCAATAGAAAATTACAGACTTTTTGATTTTTTGTAATTATAGTTTTTTGTTTCTGTTAGTTAGCTTGATTTTTATACCCTGGACCCATTGAAAATGGGTAAAAAGGGTATATTGTATTTGTGAAAAATGCAAATGTATGTAACAGGCAGAAGGAAGCATCTCCGACCCCATAAAGTATATATATTCTTGATCAGCATCAATAGCCGAGTCGATCTAGCCATGTCCGTCTGTCTGTCCGTCCGTCCGTCCGTATGTATGAACGCAAGGATCTCAGAACCCATAAGAGCTAGAGACTTGAATGTTTTGATGTAGGTGCTCCTAGTGCCTGCGCAGATCGAGTTTGTTTCCGATAAACGATAACTTACTCCGTTTCAAAGTAATCGATCAAAATGTATATCGAAATCCTGTTTTTTAAGCAATTTTTGTAAATAATAAGAGCTAGAGTCACCAAACTTGACATGTAGCTTCTAGAAAAGTATATATATATCAAGTATCTTTGATTTTATACCTATCGCCACCTCCCCGCTACTCTCTATCTTTAAGCGCGAGCTGCATTTGGTGTTGGAATATGAGGGTTCAGGGTATCCCCTAGTCGGGAGCTCCCGACTAGAACCTCTTACTTGCTCTTATTAATGTTTCTGTTTAACTTTTCTTTAATTTGTAAAACGTATAAATAAATCTACTTATATCATATGTTAAACTCAAATAAAGTTAAATATGTAAACATGATGTGATATATAAAAGCCCCGTTTATTCGTTTTTTTTTAACCCTCGTTAAATGGGAATCTCGATAAATAGAATTCCTGTGTAAATCGTATCCCTTGCCATTTAAAATTATCGGGATTCGACCGTATTAGTAAGAGTTGTTAGTGGATGTTTATTTATTTATTTATTTAATAGGAGTTATTTGTAAAGTTTTTTTTCGATGCGAAGAGAGTGTTCTAGTTGTCGTAAGAGATTAGTATGGCTGAGGAGCAGGTGTCTGACTGGGTCTCTGACGCTCACCGAGCGTCGGCACTGCCACCGCCGCGTCCGGCGGGAGGTCTGGTGAGAACGCTTTAAATTTCCGGGGATTTCCTGAGAAATCTGGTGGCCTTGAAAAAGGAATTGGCGCAACAAGATAGACCTGCCATCCGGCATCAGCGAATCCATCAGCGAATCCATATGCGTCAGCTAGTCGCGCGATTACAGAAGCCGTGAGACCGTGAGCTTGTGAAACGGGAGCATGGGTTGAAAGAGAGTCTATGTCTATGCGATGTGCCCAAGAGTGCATGGGAGTAGAGAGGCAAATTGGTCTCATAAGCCAGACTAGGTACATGCAGCCATCGCGTTACTCGCAAGGAGTTAAGCTGAAACCCCGCCTAGAGAACTGGAGGAGGCGGAGAGAACCTTCGTGCGAGGCAGGACATCTCCCCGGCTAGTATGCTGAAATTGTAGGCAGTTCGACCACGTATTTAGAGACTGCCTATCTAAAAAGCGGAAGCTATTCCGCTGCAGGTGCGGAAAGCCCGACACATTCTGTCCACAGAAAAGTCAATGGGTCTTAAGCCTCATTAAACCTCGAAAAGCAATGTTTTCGTTGAAACGCAACTTCACGTCAAGCAAAGGTCTACCGGCGATTTGAGTATAAGCCACAGCCACCACGATACTCCCCGAAGGTCCGAAACCAAAAAGTCAGGACGGAACAAGTTCCGCGGGCTCTAACTACCCGTGGTACCAAATTTACTTACAATTTTGGTCGACTGCCCTAGAATTCTACTACCCAGTTTAGCCTTCCACCGGCCTAAAAATGGGCCATCTTATGTTTTCGTCGCTCGAATTACCTGGTTGTCCAAATCAACCTTGGATAATCACCCAGGGTCACCACGAGGAGGCCACTTTAATAATATTTGTGGGGCACATTGTGCCTTCGAGTCGACTTGACTAATAATTTACGAAATACGCTGTCCACAGTGCGAAAATTGTTCGGGAAACACCAAAGGAAGCGCGATGATAGCGGGTCAGGGATGGGACTACACCCAGAGAACCGATGAGCCAGCCGGCGCTGCCAAAAGGGAAACAAGCAGTTACGTTAGTTAGTTAGTTAACTTAATTTGATAAGCGTGCATTCAGCTCAATAATCAAAACAAGATGAAACGGGCTCACCAAATTGCCGCAGCATGGCATATGCATTGCTCTAATTATCGAAAATTACGGTTTTGAGACTCCAGAAGCTGACTCCATGAATCGCTAGAATTTCCTCGTGGAGGGGCATCGCCGGATCCCATATATATATATACATATATATATTATATGGCACACATAATTATACCCTGAACCCATTAAAAATGGGTAAAAGGGGTATTATGTTTTTGTGCAAAATCCAAATGTATGTAACAGGCAGAAGGAAGCATCTCCGACCCCATAAAGTATATATATTCTTGATCAGCATTAATAGCCGAGTCGATCTAGCCATGTCCGTCTGTCTGTCCGTCCGTCCGTCCGTCCGTCCGTCCGTCCGTCCGTCCGTCCGTATGTATGAACGCAAGGATCTCAGAACCTATAAGAGCTAGAGAAATGTCAAGTTTGGTGACTCTAGCTCTTCTTATTTACCAAAATTGCATAAAAAACGGGATTTCGATATACATTTTTATCGATTACTTGGAAACGGGGCAAGTTATCGTTTATCGGAAACAAACTCGATCTGCGCGGGCACTAGGAGCACCTACATCTAAAACATTCAAGTCTCTAGCTCTTATAGGTTCTGAGATCCTTGCGTTCATACATACGGACGGACGGACAGACAGACGGACATGGCTAGATCGACTCGGCTTTTGATGCTGATCAAGAATATATATACTTTATGGGGTCGGAGATGCTTCCTTCTGCCTGTTACATACATTTGCACTTTGCACAAATACAATATACCCTTTTTACCCATTTTCAATGGGTTCAGGGTATAATAAAAATAAATGCTAAAGCCTAATTAAAATACACAATTTTCTAATAGCATCACCGACCGATGGAGCAGTTTCATTTGCCCGTCGTGCCAGCTATGCCCCTTTTCACAGCTAATATTGTCCGTGACGCTTTTAGAGCCTACAGTTGGGATGAAGGGTGTTAGTAGTTGTACGCTTGAAGCGTAAATTTTCAAGCTTGCCATCTTCTTCATTTGACAGGACAGATAAAGCTAACAATGATTCTGATTCTGCTTACCTCTAAGCGCTTTGCTAACTTTTCCCAATCAACTTACTCTTCCGTCTGTTCTAATAATAATTCTTATCCTTACAATATCACTTCCTTCGCTTCCGGTTCTATTCCTGCTCCTTTCCCATTCCTCTCTCCTTTCTGCTATAAATTCTTTAAAATCTTTTTACTCTCCTGGGCCTGACAATATTCCTAGTTGTTTACTCAAGGAGTGTTAGTACTTTCCATCTTCGTCCATTGCAAAGCTTTTTAATCTATCACTTAAAGAAGATTCAAGTCTTTCCATCTCTTTGAAAAGAATCTTACATCATTCCTCTCCACAAGAAAGGTGGAACGTCTGATATACAAAACTACAGGGGCATTGCAAAACTCTCCACTATCCCTAAATTATTTGAAAAAATAATCACTTCTAATTTGCAGCATTTCTGCAAATCCGTTGTCTCCCCTGTTCAACATAGATTCGAAAAGAATCGGTCAACTACGACCAATCTGCTTGAATTTACTTCTTTGGTAAGTGATGCTTTCATTTCTAAAATGTAATCTGATGGCATTTACACTGACTACAGCGTTTGACTCTGTGCACCATGATATTTTACTTGTTTAGCTTGACCGATTATTTTTCCCTTCGTCTCTTTTGCTTTCGATTGTTCTTATTTGAAAGGTAGGACCCAAAGAGTAATGCTGAGGCTGATTACCGCAAAACAGGTTCACGTTACTTCTGGTGATCTTCAAGGCAGTCATCTTGGACCTTTACTTTTTACTCTTTTTATAAATGAATTCTCTTCGGTTATATCACATGCCCGTGTATTTATGCATGCGAACGATGTGAAACATATTCTATCATACACAAGTTGATTTGAACGCTATGCTACTTTGGTGTTCGGCCAATTTAGGGCATCTAAATTGTTCAAAGTGAATGCTTATGAGCAACATATCAACATATCTAGCTCTTAATATTTACCCAATATGCTCAAAAAACAGAATGTCGATATCGATTTTTATCGATGGCTTGGAAACGGAGTAAGTTTTCGATTATCGGAAAAAAACTCGATCTGCGCAGGCATTAGGAGGACATACATCTAAAATATCAAGTCTCTCGCTCTTATAGGTTCTGAGATCCTTGCGTTCATAAATACGGACAGACGGATGGACAGAGAGAGAGACAGACAGACGGACATGGCTAGATCGTCTCGGCTATCGATGCTGATCAAGAAAATATACACTATATATGGTCGGAGATGCTTCCTTCTGCCTGTTACATACATTTGCACAAATACATAATACCACTTTCAATGGGTTCAGGGTATTAAAACTTGAATGTGCTTTCGAGCACGGCACGCCTGCCGTTGACCGCTCACAAAATCGAACTCCCTACTGTACATTTGGGCAGCAACATAATAGGTGCCGAAATTTGACACACGCATGCATTCAAATATGGTCACCGTTGCTGCCCATATGCACAGCTGCAATTTTAGGTCAACGGCCCAGTTGTAGGCCAAGGGAATTAGCAAAAGCATCCGAACCGCTCATTACGAGTGAATCGGGAGGGCAACCGCCTATGCTCTCTCATCTTTTTTTCGCTCAAGTCGATGGATTCTCAGCTAGGTGTTGCCACCCTTGCAAAATTTGGGGCGCTCTAAGGTGCTTAGGGCCCGCACCGATATATCGATAGACCTTAGCGACTCCCAATGCAACATCACCCAAGAATTCCCAACGACGCAATGTCGCTGACGGGAACATTGGGAGCAATGGGTTCGGAGTCGGATCTCCTGCCTCTGTATGCGCCCAGCCTGGCCGGCCTACCCCTTTCCTTACGCTTAGCCGCGCACAACGTGAGGCACACTACGACCTTGTTCTATGCTCGTATATCCTTTCTTCCCTTGACAACTTTCCTTTGAATCCGGCTCACTTTCGAGTTTTTCTTTTCTTCCGCATGGCACGTCATCGACACGGCCAAGAACTCTTCCCCTTGATGTTCTATGGAGATTAGCTTCTCGAGGCCCAAAATGTCTGAAGCTAGGTTGAATGCTCGCCAGAAATCAATCCTGCAATAGGCTCGCTGTTTCAGGTAATAGAAAAAGTTATATTTTTATGCCGCTCCCTGTGCGAGATTGGGAGTTCTACTCTACCTAAAATCGATTTATCCCCTCTTCCAGCGATTGTGACTTTCGAAACGTGAGGTTGCACCGTAACCCCCAATTCTTCGATTAATTCTCGACTTCCTTTTCCCAGCAGCCTGACCGAGGGTCCTGTGGTTAACAACCTTTTCATTTTGATCCCAGGCTAGGGATCAAGGCTATCCTCTCGTTTCACAGTTCCAATGACCTGGCGCCTCGTCATCCTGCGTCTGTGGAAGCGCGCACGAGACAGAATGTGTCCGGCTTCCCACACCTATAGCAGAATATCTTCCGCTCTTTGGATAGGCAGTCTCTAAAGACATGGTCGAACTGCCTACAGTTCCAGAATACTAGCCGGGAAGATTTCTAGGCGGGGCTTGCGCACGACGTGGTGCTACCTCAACCTCATGAACTGTCGGGTTTGCTCATTGCAAGTAACGCGACGGCGACGCACGTATCCACTCCGGCTTATGCGACCAATGTGCCTCTGCACATCTATGCACTCTTGGCGTAGTAGCATAGCTGTACGTGCTTCCAATACTACTCGCGTGCACGATCGGTCAGGAGCAATGAAGGAGCAAGGCAGAAGGTCCGCGCAGGACCTTCTTCCATGGGCATTTATGTTGCCTTTGTAGGAGCTGCAGACTGAATACGAAGCCTTCGACAGAATTCATTGCGTCCTCGCCGTCGAACTTGACGTTCTACCGCTTGAGCTTCAGGAACGCCGTTTCTCGTACGTTGGCATTTGCTTCCTTCTGCTGAAAGTCATCCACTCTCCGGTCCTCTACTCGGAATTGGCGATAACTCGGATTCCGCCAGTTTTTTACCTGAGCATCTGCAACGGATACTGGGCTGCTGGATGAATACTCCGCTCCTCGCGCACCTTGTTTGTGTGGCTTCGGTGGCACCGGTGGTGGAAATACCTCGCACTGGATCCCTTCTCGCTCTTTTTGTATGGCACCTGTTCGCAGACCCATCGTAGGTCTCGACGGCATCGGCGGAATGTTGGGCTCTCCAGCGTGGCTCTCTGGCGGCCTAAGCACATCAATGATGCCCTTCATCATCACCATGAAGCCAGTTCGCATCTCCTCGCAGGTGGACTCGCTGATGCCAGATGGCAGAGCATGCAGATATGTCTGGTGGGCTTGGGCTATTGCCGCGTTTGCTTCCGATGTGAGCACTCAGTTTTTCGCCACTTTTGGGAATTCTAGGTTCCATGGAGGTCTATCTTGTTGCGCCAAATCCTTCTTTAAGTCCACCAGTTGACCCTCCGGCGGAATCAGTCTCTCAGGAAATCCCCGGATTCGCCAACATGCGAAGGTGTCATAATGCCATCAACCGCGACAAGAAAACCCCCATGTTAATGGACACTATGGCAAGATCCGTGTCCGTCGCTCTTCTGGCCACTCTCGGGGCATGCTGTGTGACAGATGCGGAACAGGCTTGATTCTACATCGTCCTGGGTCACCTGACTCTGAAGCTCTTGTAACTACGGTCAGCATACGTCCAACACAGAATGAGACAAATAAAACTAATAAATAAATAAATAACATCTGACAAAACTACCCTTATATCCTAGTTTTATCACAAGATGCTACCCCCCAGGCTAGGATGAACAGTCGCGAAAGTTTTGCCAACATGCGAACGTGACTTACCGCCACCAACCCCGACATGAAATACTTCTCATGCTGATGGATATTCTAGTAATATATGCCTGCCTCCGTCGTGCCTCTCGGATTCCACTACACGCTGCGCGATTATGGGCCACCAACTCATGCCACATAAGACATCAGCGGTGTGAGTCCTAAAGCCAAGGGAGACTTTTCTCTGTACCTGTATTGAAATTTTTATTTATTTTTTTTAACGCACACCACCTTCAAAAAAGCCGAGTGCTTCTTCAGTTTGGGCTCCATATACTTACGCCACTGCTTGTTTCTGATTGGGCCGCGCCGGCTGGCTCAACGGTTGGGTGTAGTCCCATCTCTGGCCCGCAGTCCGCACAGTCGATATCAACAAAGGTGCAACTTCTGTAGCAAAACAGACCTACACAACACTATCCAAAACGAACCACAAAATCGATAGCATCAAAAAGCCGGAACAACTTACAAATGAACACCATAAACAGATGTTGCAACAAGAAACGTAAACAATAAAGGTGAGACGATCAGTATAAATTGACGAAAAAAACACTATTAGTTTCACAGATCGGGTCCTGGATCCGGACCCAGCGTACCCGCCCTACCTGAAACGATCACCTACACTCGTCTTCCTCATTCTGGCCATTAAATGGCCTTCATCAGCCCATGTCGGCTGTCATGCCCCATCTCCCCATCAATGGAATTTAGCTGGACATTTCTCTTTTCAGTATTTGCATGTAATTGATCGCATTTCTTATAATTATTGACAATTAATCTATTGACAATTAATCTTATTTCTCATTGCGGGATGTCTCGACTCTGTGATTTATAATTTTGTGCAAGCTGACATTTGTCTTCACCTCGTCAACAGCTGATATTATACTTCGTTTTATCCTATAATTATTTAGAATGGGTATAAATTTCAACAATTTAATTTATAGTAGAACAACAACAACGAAAATACGTCACTGAAAGCTATGGCCAATTGCCGCCGGGAACAACCTGGGAGAATAAATTTTTAAATCTCTTAATTTGAGCGATTGTTATCCCCTCACATTCATTCAGGTATATACATATGTGTTACCACCTGAAAAAATGGTATGTTAGAAGAATTATTTTATATAAGAATTTATATGAAATTAATTGCTTAATTTCACTTAGCTTACCTAAAGAGCTTCCTGGGGTGCTAAGGGTGATGTAAACTACAACAACAAACTAAACTTTTCCATTTCATGTTCGCCTGGCTTAATAAGCTTAATTATATGAATTTTTTTCTCCGCTTTACAGCCAACTAGACGGGCCACGGAGTCGGACCGCCCTTCGGTCTCTCAGGTCCCTGCCCTTAGCCTGAGGTGGGATAGCGTTCATGGAACGGACTCACGTGAATGTCGATGCCCTTCTTGATTTTAGTTGTCGTCGTCCCATTTTAATTTATTAAATGTTGAGGTTAGTTGCGGTTAAGTTTTATTGTTATTTACGGCCTAAGATTTTGTGCTGCACGATCTTTAAATGGTATATATAGATATACGTATATATATATATATAACTGTTTGTCCGGCTGACTGACTGATTGGTGATCAACGCAGAGCCCAAACCGTAAAAGCTAGGAAGTTACCTTTTGTGATAAAGGTGCACGTTAAGACGCGCTTTCGGGAAATTCCACCCGCAAGTATGGGAAAATCGCGAAAAACGTTTGTATGAAACTTTTTGTTTACCATCCGATCGGCCTTAAACTCAATTTCAAAGTTCTTTGTTCAAATTCATTTGAGGTGTGTTTCACACTTTTCCAAAAATGTATTCCTCCTTGGTGGAAATGGGGGTCAAAGATTTGGGGCTGACGTTTTGCGCTTGAATTCATTTTTAAGGATCTATACGAAAACTCATTTGAGACATATTTCACATTTTTCTCAAAATTCAAGCTTCCTCGGTGGAAAGTGCGATTCAAAGATCTTTTATGTGAAGTTTAAAGTTTTTTCCGATTTGCTTCAAAATTATTTTCAAAGCTCTACATAAAAACTTAATGAATTTGTTTACCGTCCGATCAGTTTCAAAATCATTTTCAAAGCTTTTTGAGAACTTTTATTTTATACGTGCCACGGGCAAGGCCTGGCTATACCCGATCGTATATATATATCGTGGCGTTTTTTCACCGCCTGTGATTTTATTTTATTTTTTTTCGGAATAATTAAAAAAAAAATGGTAGTTTTATTTATGTTACTTTTTATTTTCTGGAAAAGTTTTTTAAGAGGTGCGCTTGCGCACAACACGCCTGCTGCAACACCGTAGGTGCCAAAATTCGGCACACGAATACATTCAATTGTGGTCACCGTGGCTGCCCATATGCACAGCTGCATTTTAAGGTCAACGGTTAAGTTGTAGGCCAAGGGAATTAGCAAGGGCATCCGATCCGCTCATTACCCTACGAGCGAATCGGGCGGGCAACCGCCTTAACTCTCTCACCTTTTTTTCTCGTCAAGTCGGTGGATCCTGAGCTAGTCGCTGCCACCCTTGCAAAATTTGGGTCGCTCTAAGGTGTTTAGGACCCGCACTGATATATCAGTAGATCTTAGAGACTCGCCATGCAGCAAGTTCTTATTACAAATTCTAGTTCATCATCGGTTCGTCATCATCACCGGTCAAATTAAAAAAAAACAATGTTATTGCAATAGCTGCACAACAGATAGCACATTGTTAACTTGTGAAATGTATCGGTAACTTTCAAGAGATCATTTATTGGGATTTTATTTAATTATTAAATTGTTGATATATTTAAGATACTTATTGCTTCACAATCAGCTGAACATAGTAATCATAAAAACAAAATCATTACAATAATTGAAAAACTTTGTTCACTTTTTTAGTTTGAGCATACAGATCAGGAAGCGAAACCATTATTAGAAATATTAACAACACTTTTATACCCTTGCAGAGGGTATTATAATTTTGTCGTGAAATGTCTAGCTGGATCGGACTACTATATCCTACAGCTGCCATAGGAACGATCGGTCGAAAAATAAGTTGTTGCATGGAACATTTTTTTGTTTTTCAAGATATCGTGACCAAACTTGGTATTTATTAGTTTTACGATGCTCCCTATATATATGCAAATTCTATTAAGATCGGACCACTATATCATATAGCTGCCATAGGAACGATCGGTCGAAAACTAAGGTGCTGTATGCAAAACTTCTTTGTTTTTCAAGATATCTTCACCATACCGGCATTAACTATTTTCCCTGTGCTTATTAGATACGGACAAAGCGCTATAAGTTTAATGAAAAGATTGGGTCTGCAACAGTATTGAGTCTTCGGAGTGCCGAAGATAGCCTTTCTTACCTGTTTTTTATTTTGATTGAAAATTAAAATGAGTATCGAGTGTTGTGTTATAAATAATTAAACTGATTTTATTTCTTAAGTTCTCGATTTGTTTGTATATTTGTTACAATAACGAGAAGCAGGCAGACTCGGTTTAGTCTGTGCTATTTTATCAAATTATAATAGTTCTTGCAGAGGCAAGCGAACCCGAATTAGAATGTGCCAGTCGCAACAAAAGCGACAGTAAAAATATTAGAACAATGCATGTGACCGATCTATGGGTACGAAGCGAACGAACTTAACTAACTTGCTGTGCAGCTTCGAGGCCTTAGCAGAAGGTTATGCTAGGGCAATAAATGATCGTAACAGCGAAGAGTGTCAGATCTATGTAAACAATATTAAGAGATATATTTTAAACATAGCAGTTACTTCGCAATACAACGCCATAAAAAAGATACCCCGCTATTATATTTTTTTTTTAAACATATATTTTTTTTTTTTAATGGTCGACAAAACGAGTGTCCTCCTAATTATTCAATACATTATAGATACATTAAAAGTCTTAAGTGCTAACAGTCTAGTAAGAATATACAATTTTCTAATAGCATCACCGACCGATAGAGGTGTTTTATTTGCCCGTCACAGCTAATTTGTCAGTGAAGCTATTAGAGCCTACAGCTAAAAAGAAGAGTGTAAGTAAGGAAAATAGCGATCTTAAGTAAAACTAAAAATAATCTTAGTTCACTATATTATTTAAAAGAATACAAAAAAAGTTGGTTATAAAATAAAGTAATGGAATGTATACTAGATATATAGAGTGTTAAGTAGATAGGATAAAGCGATAGTTACGGGAAAGTACCGACCCGGTGGGGGAAATTTTCTAGTCTGTCCGGCAAGCTATGCCCCTGCTCATAGCTGGGAATGGTCAGTGAGTTCCCGTAGGTATCTTGAGGGCAACGATTTTATTAAGGGTAGAGAAAGTTCGGTGGAGAAAACAGAATACAAACTATTGTAATTTTTGTTGTGTACGGTGCTACGAACAAGGAGCGATAATCCTGGTAGATCTAGACGGAACAAAGAATTGAAGACGCCCTAACAGAAATAAAGAATCAAAGCCAAGGTTTGTCCAACGGTTGGTTAACGAAGGTACATCAACAAAAAGAAGGCTGCTAGAGTAGTATGGCTGCCGAAAATTGGGATCCCAAATTAAACATCGAAAGGCAAAAAGCAGAAATTGCTTCTGAACAGATTCAATACGACCCTCGCTATTGTTATACTGCGGAGACCAGATGCAAGAGCAGTATTCAAGGATAGGGCGAACAAGAGAGATGTACAGAAGTTTCGTTATAAAAGGATCGTTAAACTCTTAAGACTATCGTTTAATGAATCCAAGTACACGTTTTGCCTCATTAACGATGGTATCTATATAAAGATTGAAGCAGAGCTTAGAATCGAAAAGAACGCTTAGATGTTAGTAAACGTTGCAATGGAGTATTGTCGATTGTAAAACTGACATGATTAGGTGTAGTACAATTGAAGATCATAAACATACACTTTGAACAGTTTAGATGCACTTAATTGGCCGAACACCAAAGTAGCATAGCGTTCAAATCAACTTGTAGACGAGAATCATATAGTGTATTAGTGTATGATAGAATATGTTTCACATCGTCCGTATACATAAGTACACGGGCAGGTGATATATCCGAAGGGAGATTATTTACAAAAAAGAGTAAAGAGTAAAGGACCAAATTGACTACCTTGAGGTACACCAGAAGTAAACTGAACCTGTTTGGTAGTAGTCAGTTTCGGCATTACTCTTTGGGTCCTACCTTTTAAATAATAACTAATCGAAAGCAAAGGAGACGGAGGGAAACTGTTTGATTCTGCAGCAGCCACATCAAATCAGCATAAGCAAACAATCATGTAAACATAAGAAGAGGTCGTAATTTTGGTCCAGTGGAACAGCTGTTTATTATAAACAAGGTTGGCAAGCCTTTCTTGCACTTGTCGCAGCTGCTATAAATTGCATATTCCTTTTTGTCCTTCCCCCGTAGTTCGTTGTTGATCGAGGCGAAGCGAAGAACCAATTCTGGGCCACAGCCAAATAACCTTATAATTTATATAAATTTGCCTAATAAACTGAATTATAACGTGTTGTTGTGAAAAGCCAAAAATTTACTTATTTGTTGGCTTATGTTCTAAACAGTTGCTAAAAAAACATTAGTAACTCAACATTTGGAGGCCCCGGCGAGATCTAACATTGCAGTGCACACAAGCAAAATAAATCTATTGCAAATTAAAATTGTGGTTATTCAAGTAGAACATAATCATCGTAAATTGTTATAATTAGGCAAGTGCAAACCGCCTGTGTGAGCTGACCCTGTACAGCTCCCAAATATTCGCATATGCATAAACGACGCTAGTTGACTTTCGCGCTCTTCCCCTTGCGCGGTCATTCGCCGGCTCAGCTTATATACATACGCTTGTACATAAGCAGCTGCACAATTCGTCGCATGTTGTGTGCTCAGTTTGGTGTTCTGACTTTGTGCTTGTGAAAAAAAAAATGATGCAAAGTGAGAACACAGATGATATGCAGTCAAACAGGGTGTCTTTTCTTAAGCGCAAGGCGGTTGCATTGTTCGAGCGAGCCAAGGGTATTGAAAATGAATTATCTGAGGATAAAATTAACACCTCTTGTGTCGTCGACTTAGAAGTGCGCCTTTTGCTGAACAAACTAAATCTGCTTTTAATACCGCGCATAACTCGCTAGAGGAGCTTTATTTCGATGAAATTGGCAGCAAACTACGCGATGATTTTGACGAGTTGATTGTCATGGTTGAAGCTCGCGTTCGCGTAAATATTCAGCGTCGTCAATCTAACACATTACCAACATTTTCCGGTTGTTATACCGAATATTCGGACTTTATCGCGATGTTTGAGTCATTTGTCGACAAGAATACCGAGCTGTCTAATATTGAAAGGTTGCAGCATCTTCGTTCATGTTTGTCTGGCCCTGCGTTGGATTCGGTTCGATCTTTGGAGTTTTCCGGTGCCATTTATCATGTGGCTCTGGATATCCTAAATAGAAGATTTAGTTACAAACGTCTTGTTTTCCAGGCACACATCAATGAGATTCTTGGGCTCAAGAGGGTAGATTCGGAGTCGGCTTCAAAACTGCGTGAGTTCTCGGACAAGGTCAATTCGCATATGCGTGCCTTACAGAATTTGGGCAGTTTGGAGCAAATTTCAGGATGCATAATAGTGCACACGCTGCTTCAAAGGTTGGACACCCAGACTCAAACCAAATGGGAGGAGGCCGCAGGCATTGAAAAAATCCCGACAGCCGATGAGTTCTTCACATTTCTGGAAAGGCGTAGTCAAAGGCTGGAGAGCGTGCAACATACATGGCATGTTCCAATACCATATAACCAATTATTAGGTGGGCAAATCCAACCATAACACTAACCAAAGCAAAAGAGTGCTTGTAGCTGAGACTAACCAAAATGGGTGCAGTTTTTGTGATGCGTCTTGTCACGGGATCTACACCTATAGTAAATTCGGAAATTTGTCTCCATCTCTTCGGCATAAGGAAGTCAAGAAACTGGCCCTCTGTTAAGGAAGGGACACCAAACTCGGTCTTGCAGTAGTAGTCATTGTCGTACTTGTGGAGGAAAGCATCATACACTGTTGCAGTTTGCCACTTCAAGAGAAGCTGAAGCGCCGACACCATTACATACATCGGCTGATTTGGGCGCCACCACTTCGACACACTCTCACTCCACTACATCTCTTGCTGTCCAAGGTCTTCAGTCTGGTGTTGTGCTCCTGGCCACTACAGTGGTACTGGTAAAGAATAGTTCTGGTTTCTTGTTTCTCTATAGGGCCTTATTAGACTCAGGCTCGCAGTTGCACATGGTCACATCCCGTTTCGCACAGAGACTTCAGTTACGGAAAACCAGGTCGTCGACAGATGTCATGGGTCTCGGAGACACAAGCGTCTCTACTGAAGGATCAGCTGTTAGGATTAACATGAAGTCACAAGACTCAGATTAATTAGCCACCTTTGATGCTCTTGTGACTCCAACAATTACCGATAGTCAGCCCAGCTTCGTCATCGATACATCAGACTGGAAAATTCTCTCGAACATAAGGTTGGCTGATCTTGCGTTCAACAAACCACAGCGAGTGGATCTCTTAATTGGAGCGAGCCTTTTCTATGAGCTTTTGTCTGTTGGGCAGATTGTGCTTTTGCCAGGACTACCTCTTCTGCAAAAAACTCGTCTTGGTTGGGTCGTGACCAGTGGATTTGAGAGACCGCGCAGTACCTCGATGTTGGCTACCGGCCTCACTCCTAATAGCGAAGCTAGTCAGTTGGACGTCCGTCTGGATGAGTTGGTTCGGCGGTTTTGGGGAATTGAAAGCATGGAGGAGCCTACAGTAAAGGCCACCAAAGAAGAGGCGGAATGCGAGCAGCATTTTGCCAATAACTACTCCCGTTTACCATCCGGCGAGTATTCAGTGCGGTTGCCTATGAAGCGGAGTGCAGAGCTTCTAGGAGAGTCTTATGGCCAGGCTCATCGTCGATTTCTCAGTTTTGAGCGAAAATTGAGTCGGAATTCGCATCTGAAAGAGCAGTATTCGGCATTCATCAAAGAGTTTCTGGATCTAAATCACATGTCGCGAGTTAGTCCAGAGTTGAGTGGGTGTTGTAAATACTTCCTCCCACATCATTGCGTCTTGAAAGAAGACAGCACCACAACCAAGTTGCGTGTTGTGTTTGATGGCTCAGCATCTACTGATTCTGGACATTCTCTTAATGATGTACTGATGGCGGGACCAATCATTCAACCTAAGTTGTTTCACATTCTGATTCGCTTCCGCACATATCCTGTTGCTCTGACAGGTGATATTTGCAAAATGTATCGTTGTGTCCGAGTGACTTCGCCTGAAAGTTACTTCCAGTGCATCCTGTGGAGGGACTCGCCTCAGAAGGATATCGAAATCTTTAAATTAGATACAGTAACATATGGGACCAAATCAGCATCATTTCAGTCCGTGCGCGCAATGCACCAGTTGGCCTTTGATGAGCGTTATGCATTTCCAATTGGATCGGATGCCATCAAGCAGGAGTTGACGATTTGATATCCGGAGCCAACTCAGTTGCTGAAGCCAGAGAGAAAATTCGTCAGACGGCTGGGATATTGTCTCGATGAAACTTCAAGCTTCAAAAGTGGTGTTCCAGTCACCAAGAAGTACCCAATGGAATAGCTTATGAAGATAGGGAACAGTACTTGGAGTTCGATGATGGAAGCGATGTCACCAAGGCCCTTGGTCTTGTATGGGATCCAGCGATCGACCAGTTTCTATTTTCATTTTCTGTTCTAGATTCTACTGTTCTATCGCCCTGCAGGCGATCAGTTCTGTCTATTGTTGCCCGGCTTTATGATCCGCTTGGACTTTTGGGACCAGTCATAACTAAGGCAAAGATATTTTTCAACAGCTTTGTAAGGACAAATTAAGTTGGGATGAAAGCTTGCCGATTGCACGTGATACGACCTGGAGGGAGCTATGTAGCAGTTATCGCAACATTCGCCATGTATCGTTTCCCAGAGTAGTACTCTTCGAAGGAGCTGATGTTGAAATACATGGATTTTGCGATGCCAGTGTGGAGGCCTATGGAGCCTGCATCTACGTAGTGGCCAGGAGTCCACTAGCCACAAGTCGTATCCTTTGCTCCAAGTCTCGAGTTGCGCCATTAAAAATATTGACTGTCCCAAAACTGGAATTGTGTGGAGCGAAGCTGTTGGCTGGTCTGATGCATAAAGTCAAGCGCACAGGCATCTTTGTAAGTCAGTTTTATTGCTGGTGAGATTCGTCCGTTGTCCTATCCTGGATAAGAGATGAGCCCTTCAAATTTAACGTTTTCGTGGCAAATCGTGTGGCTGCCATACAAGAACTCACTGCCAGTATGGAGTGGCGATATGTTCCGACGGACCGAAATCTAGCTGACATTCTTTCTAGAGGCACAGTTCCCGACGTCCTAGCCCAATCGGATCTCTGGTTTCGTGGCCCATCGTATCTATTAAATGGTCGCCTAAATTGGCCGGCGACCTGTCTGCCTGAAGCTCCAACCATTGAATTAAGGAAAAGAGTACTAATCCTTAAGTCTCCACATGCAGATTTAACTCTGGGATGCAAGCACGCCAACTCTTTTGGCTCCATGCAGCGCACATTCGGCTATGTGTACAAATTAATGTAGCGTATAAGGCATCATGGACTCACTGTTGCAGACATTCATCACGGCACTCGCATTCTTCTTCGGGTTGTACAGAGAGCGAACTTGTGGGATGACATCAAGCAGATTCATTCTCATGGAAATGTGAAAAAATCCAGCTCCGTTGCATGTCTTGCACCATTTCTGGATAAAGGTGACCTCCTCCGTGTTGGTGGCCGGCTTAGCAATTCGTCCCTGGACTATGATGCGCAACATCCCATTATACTGCCTCGGCGTCATGCAATCACCTTAGCTGTCATCGTTCAGTTTCATGAGAGGAATCATCCCCGTGCACTTCTAGCCAAAATTCGACTTAAATTTTGGTTTTGATTGGTGGATTAAGAACAGCCTCTAAGACTGCTTTAGTCGAGATGTGTGAGGTGCTTCAGAGCGATGGCCTGTGATGGCAAGTCTTCCAAGGGAACGTCTGCAAGTCGTTCGAGCCTTCACCGTAACTGGAGTCGATTATTGCGGACACTTCCTCTATAAGTCGGAAGCTCGTACGAGGCCATCCATCAAGTGCTACGTCAGCGTCTTCATTTGCTACATTTTTGAGTGCCCTAAAGCGATTCAACGCCACTCGTACCAAACCCAGTCAAATTTGGGCCGACAACGCAACAAACTTCGTCGGATCGAAGAATGAGCTGGTGGATTTGAAACGTCTCTTGCTTAGCGATCCCCACATGGAAGCAGTTCGGCAGTTCTGCCTCGCCGATGACATCGAGTGGAAATTCATCACCCCCCGTTCTCCGCACTTTGGTGGACTATGGAAGGCGGCAGTGAAGTTGGTCAAGCACCATTTCTATTGCTCTGTCGGCCGCTCTTTACTTACTTTTGAAGAGCTTCGAACTCTTGTTTGCCAAATCTAAGTTATTGTTAACTACCGCCTATTACTCTCGCTTTCAGAGAACCCAGCAGATGTCCTGACTCCTGCTCATCTACTGCTTGGTGGTCCTTCATCAGCCATCATCGAGCCAGACTTGACCAAATTAAACTACGACCGTTTGGATGGCTGGCAGCGTGTGACGCAGCTACAACAGGTGTTCTGGGCTCGATGGCGTGAAGAGTACCTCACCTTGCTACAACAGCGAGCTAAATGGCGACATGGTGCTCGTTAAAGACGAAAATCTGCCTCCCATGCGGTGGCCGCTTGGTAGGATAATTAACTTGATTCCTGGGAAGGATGGAGTCAATCGTGTAGCTGATATGAAGACCACGGCTGGAATCATCCGAAGAGCCGTAAACATGCTGTGTCTGCTGCCCTTTAAGGATTCTGTTGAAAGTCAGGCTTCCAACAGGGGGAGTATGTTGGCTTCTGCAGCAGCCGCATCAAATCAGAATAAGCAAACATTCATGTAAACATAAGAAGAGGTCGTAATTTTGGTCTAGTGGAACAGCTGTTTATTATAAACAAGGTTGGCAAGCCTTTCTTGCACTTGTCGCAGCTGCTATAAATTGCATATTCCTTTTTGTCCTTCCCCCGTAGTTCGTTGTTGATCGAGGCGAAGCGAAGAACCAATTCTGGGCCACAGCCAAATAACCTTATAATTTATATAAATTTGCCTAAAAAACTGAATTATAACGTGTTGTTGTGAAAAGCCAAAAATTTACTTATTTGTTGGCTTAGGTTCTAAACAGTTGCTAAAAAGCATTAGTAACTCAAGAGAAACCTAATCAGTCAACTTAAGAATTAAAATATCATGGTGCACAGAGTCAAACGCCTTACCTTACGCCTTACTTACTTACTGAAGTCAGTATAAATGACATCAGTTAACATTTTAGAAAGGAAAGCATCACTTACCAAAGAAGTAAATTCAAGCAGATTGGTCGTAGTTATCCGGTTCTTTACGAATCTATGTTGAAATGCTGCAAATTCAAAGTGATTCAAATAATTTAGGGTTATTCGTATACAAAAAAATTGTTTGGAACGAAAGGCAACAGCAAGAATTTGTCAGAGCGCTATGCACAAGAAGAAATAGGCAAAAGCGAACACAAGCACAAACAAGTGTCCGCACAAGGGAGCGCCAAAACAAAAGAATCAAAACAGAAAATAACAGCAACACGGAACTGACTCCGCGTTCAATAAATGCAATATTTAACCACTAACCAAACAGCATATAGACTGGACATGCCATAGAAGGAAAGTGAGCAACTAAACAATGAGAGAGTGGCATTTGAGTGTAAAGTAGCGAGCGAAGGAGTAAAATATACATAGCGATGCCGTTCTATCGCACAACCCACATGGAAGAGTAGCTTAGCTTAGCTCTTCCATATGATTTAAGCGAATAAAAAGACATCACATGTATATTTTACTCCTTTGCTCGCGATTTTAGACAAGGTGCCACCGATATTTGTTTGCCCATTTTCCTTCTATGGCATGTCCAGCCTATATATGCGGTTGGTTAGTGATTTGACAGACTTTGCACTAGAACAGCACTTTGCACAAGCATATAAAGCTTTTTAAATAATGCACAAAAATGAAAAATTCATAGCCAAAAAGCAGGATTAAAGCGGAAAAATATATAAAAATCTTGGAGCACAATTAAAACACGTCAATCACTCTCAACTGAGAACTCTCTCTGAGAGAGAACATATGAGTACAGTTACTAATACAATGCTGGCGTGGGCGGAACAGCTAACCTGCCGCCATCTTTGATCGGAGCATTGTTAAGTGGAAGTTTTAGTGAAACTGTGAGTTTGAGTGAAGTCCCATATTCAAGAGAAACTTTTAGTGAAACTGCAACTTTAGTGAAATTTCTGTTTTTTGAGCAACGTGATCTTTTCCTGAGGCATTGCCGACGTCATTGGGTGGAAACTCGAGACTAGAGTTGCAAACGGTAGAACAGCCTACAGTTATGGATAACTGTTCTACAACATCAAGTCGCTCAACGCCATATTGTTCTGCAGGCATTGCGCAGCCAACGTTCGGCTACACGCTGGCACAAGAGAACAAACTACCGATAATTTTGGAGCCAACGCCGGCATCTAAGAACTTCGCATTGGTGACTGCTAGGATCGATGTCTGCTACGCAAATCAGCTGATCTACCAAAGTTTGGAGGTCAACCTGAGGATTGGCTTATATTCTTCTGCGCGTTTATGGAAACAACTTTGGCGTACAACAAAAATTTGTTCTTGCAACAAAGGAACTTAGTTCAGATGGATAACGACTTCTATTACGCATATTGCGTACTGACATGGGGCCAATAAGCGGATCGATACGTATGCGTTCCTCGACGAGGGCGCGTCTGTAACTATGATCGACGACGAGCTACTGCGCGACCTAAATCTATAAGGGGAACGCAGACAACTAAATAACCAGTGGTTTGGTGGAAGAGCAACCAGAGAGCCGACCACAGTGGTAAGCAAACGCAAGCGTGATGTGTTCTGAAATGTGTACGCCGTGTCCAACCTGAGTTTAGCAATGCAAAGTCTGCATCGAAGTGATGTTCAAATGTTGGGCAACGGTGGTCAAAACGTCAAACGACGTCAACGTCATCGAAGCCAAAAGATGGTAAATTGGTATCTTGATATCAAGAACTTCGGATTGGTCAACATTGAGAGAAGGATGAAGCGCGACGATTAGTTGAAACGAGCCTATATGAAGTATGGACGATTATATTCATAAAGGATATGCTCGATGGTTGGAGCATCACGAAGTCGCTTTAGCCAACAGCGACAAACTTTATTGTCTGCCGCACTTTGTAGTTTAAAATCCAAATAAGTCCGGCAAGATAAGATTGGTGTTCGACGCGGCAGCAAAGGTCTGTGAAATTTTATTGAATTCGGCATTATCCAAGGGGCCGCAACAATATAAATGACTACCGCTGCCTTTGACGATTGTGGAGACATCAGAGAAATGCTCCATTAAGTATTTATCCGGCCGCAGGATAAAAGTGCACAACGATTCCAGTGGCGAAACAGCGATGATCGCCGGGAGACTGATGTTTATGACTGTATTCAGGCTTGGAGCAGCATGATCGCCAAGTGCACTACGTGAAGATCTTGAATGCCCTGTAGGCTTGGGATTCAAAACTTCGCGCGGTTAAAGCTATTCTTGAATGGCACTATGTGGACGACTATGTGGATAGTTTTGATAGTGAAGGCGACGCCATCGCCATATCAACAAAAATAAGAGAAATTCATGCAAATGTTGGATTTGAATAGTGCCAGTTTACTTCCAGTTCGCCAACTGTAGCTGACGCCCGTATCCAACATGGGGCTGCTAGGAGCATCGGATAGGGCGAAGCTCAAGAAAAGATTCTGGGCGTGTGTTGGCAGCCAGCCACGGACGATTTCAAATTCAAACATGGAGTACCACAAAGTCCTGTAATGGGGTCCGTCCGGGTTCAACTGCTGCATTTTTGTTTGGTCATCAACCAAAATACCAAAAACCAAACGGCCGAGCTGTTTCCTAGCCGGGTATAGGGCATAGGGCATAGGGATTGGAGGTTCGCACTTCTTGCTAATGCTCGGCCAATAGCTCGTCGGACTGGTCGGGGTTTTTCCTTTTCCTTCTGCACTTAGCATAAGCACATAGTTTAAGTGCGATTAAAACAAAAAAAAATAATTATTGATTTAAATAAATAAAAAAAAGTAAGAGGTTCTAGTTGGGAGCTCCCGACTAGGGAATACCCTGAACCCTCTTATTCCGACACCAAATGCAGCTCGCGCTACGCGCGATAATAAAGATAAATTTAAAAAAAAAATTTCCTTGGCATGGTTCGAACTCGCAACTGACCGTATTACTTGCTTACGACTCTACTCAACAGACAAACCAGCAAAAAAAAAACAAATAGTTTCCCCGGTAGGGCTCGAACACGCGACAGACCGCAACACTTGATATGCCTCTACTCAACAGCCACACCAATAATTAAGAATTATTAAGAAAAAACCGAACTAAAATAGCATTACAGAAAAAAGTCGCTATTACAATGCTGTTAGAATGCGATAGAATGCGAAGCAGACGCGCATGAATGTGTGTGTGTACACTTGATGTTTTCGCTAGCTGTGCCATCCAATTGCGCAGTTACATATAACTTTGGTTTTCTTTAACCGATCTTAATAAAATTTTCTACAGTATATATTATTGAACCATAGAATATTTTTTTATTCTCAAAAAGTCAATTGCATTAAAATTGTGGCTTAGATTGGTGGGCAATATATGTTGGGTTATTAACTTGATTTATAGCTCTACGGTGCTAGCGGGGAGGTGGCGATAGGTATAAAATGAAAGATACTTGATATATATATAATATTCTAGAAGCAACATATCAAGCAAGAGTTTACAATCAATATTTACCAAAATTGCTAAAAAAAAAAAACAGGATGTCGATATCGATTTTTATCGATTTCTTTGAAACGGAGTAAGGAATCGATTATCGGAAACAAACTCGATCTGCGCAGGCACTATGAGCACCTACATCTAAAATTTCAAGTCTCTAGCTCTTATAGGTTCTGAGATCCTTGCGTTCATACATGCGGACGGATGGACAGACAGACGGACATGGCTAGATCGACTCGGCTATTGATGCTGATCAAGAATATATATACTTTATGGGGTCCGAGATGCTTCCTTCTGCCTGTTACATACATTTGCATTTTGCACAAAAACATAATACCCATTTTACCGATTTTTAATGGGTTCAGGGTATAAAAAGTTCCCTTGGCAGGGTTCGAACTCGCAACTGACCGTATTACTTGCTGAGGACTCTACTCAACAGACAAAGCAGAAAAAAAAAAAAATAAAAAAATAGTTTCGCCGTTAGGGCTCGAACTCGCGACAGACCGCAACACTTGCTATGCCTCTACTCAACAGCCACAATAATAATAAAGTATTATTGAGAAAAAACTGAACTAAAATAGCATTACAGAAAAAAGTCGCTATTACAATGCTGTTAGAATGCGATAGAATGCGAAGCAGACGCGCATGAATGTGTGTGTGTACACTTGATGTTTTCGCTAGCTGTGCCATCCAATTGCGCAGTTACATATAACTTTGGTTTTTTCTTAACCGATCTTAATGAAATTTTCTACAGTATATATTATTGAACCGTAGAATATTTTTGTATTCTCAAAAAGTCAATTGCATTAAAATTGTGGCTTATATTGGTGGGCAATATATGTTGGGTTATTAACTTGATTTATAGCTCTACGGTGCTAGCGGGGAGGTGGCGATAGGTATAAAATGAAAGATACTTGATATATATATAATATTCTATAAGCAACATATCAAGCTAGAGTCAGCTCTTAATATTTACCAATATTGCTAAAAAAAAAACAGTATGTCGATATCGATTTTTATCGATTGCTTGGAAACGGAGTAAGTTATCGATTATCGGAAACAAACTCGATCTGCGCAGGCACTAGGAGCACCTACATCTAAAATTTCAAGTCTCTAGCTCTTATAGGTTCTGAGATCCTTGCATTCATACATGCGGACAGACGGACGGACAGACAGACGGACATGGCTAGATCGACTCGGCTATTGATGCTGATCAAGAATATATATACTTTATGGGGCCGGAGATGCTTTCTTCTGACTGTTACATACAGTTGCATTTTGCACAAATACAATATACCCTTTTTACCCATTTTTATAAAAATAGAATAAAAACAAGCTCCTAGAACGTGTACCATTAATGTGTTCCGGCCGAACATCCAAATTCAGGCTATTCAATTTCGCTTACGTGAAAGAACTAAGGTGTTGATCGTCTCTCTTTCTCTCTACCCACCCTACCTTCACAAGAAAGAAAATGGAATGTAGGTACTTGTCCCTATTCGGTTGCGCATGCACTCAGCTGTGGAATAATCGAAAAACTGGCTTTTAGCGCGGTCGGTAAAGTGATAATGGGTACAGCTGAACAGCAAGCAGATTCGTTTGGGGGATTGCAAAGCAGCCACTACACCACAGTTTATGCAGCGCTACTTGCTAGCGGGATATAAACTGAAATAACTATGATAACTGTTGAGTTAGGACTTGTTACCTGTTTGTATATCTTTGAGATGAAAAGTACCTATGCATTTGCCTGTTTCATTAGCTAATTGATAGTAGGCTGTGCTGACTTTTTGTACAACTAAACTTCTTTTGCGCGTTACTCTGACAAAAATTGCGGGCGAAGACTGTAGTACCGGCCGTAAGAATTATGTTTCGGCTGCGGAGATTATATATCTTAGCATTTTTATTGTGTGACTGATCTTATCTTATCTTTAGCTATCTGACGGATTACTTGCAAAGCCGTGGGTCTCTCAATAGCTGTGTCTTCGGACAAGAGATTAAGTCGCTTTAGCAAGTCATAGTCTCTACCGTTCAACATCATATTCTGTCCAAACGCTAAAAAATATGGCGCATACTCTGTACTTTCGTTCACTCGCATTGCTTTGTGGCGAGTATATTGCCGTCCAAATATGGATGATTCCATATCGGGTAAAAAAAGCTTTAAAGACACATGAAACAAACTGCGAGCCGTTGTCGGTCAGAATAGTTTGTGATACGCCAAAAGTGCAAAACAGTATGTTTTCTAGATAGTCGATAATTTTGTTGGCAGTGAACGCGCTAAGTGGCCACATAAAATGAAATTTAGTATTATGGTCTACAACCATCAGAAGACCAATATTGCCATTCTTTGACGAAGGATATGGCCCTAGAAGGTCCATGTAGAGCTTTTGAAATGGACGTTCTGACGTCATTACCCATTGGAGGTCTCAACACTACATTGGTGCTTTTCGTTTGCCAAAAAACTCCGCAATTGACGATATATTCATGAATTTGGGCCGACATTTTTGGCCAAAACAAGTATCTCTTGAATTTCTCTATTGTTTTCCCGGTGCCACAGTGTGCAGCGTTAGGGGGATTGTGGGCTCTCTCAATCACTTGTAGGGTGAGACACGAAGGTACCCAGAGCATCCAAGACTGTTTCTCCTGAATGCTATTTCCCGTCGCTGGTTCAGTACGTTTATAAATAAAACAGTCGATTATCTGTAAGTCAGGTAATCTGGATTGGTTAGAAGAAATATTATCGATGCCCGTTATATATTAAGCCGGCCGCAGACGACTAAGTATTCCGTTGATATGAGGCAGAGGGTACGCATCTTTACGAGTGTACTTAATTATGACTTATTATGAATCTAGACACTGTGTCTGTGTCGATATGAAGCACGCATTCTGGCAGATACCCCAAGAAGAAAAATCACGTCAGTATACCGCTTTTACAGTCACTAATCGACCACTATTTCAATACAAAGTAATGCCTGTTTGTATCCTTTCTTTGCACAAGGACGCAGTTGCTGCTCCAGGGGCTATGCGATTCCTTTATTATATCTAACGCTAGCATTTTCTCGATCTTGTTGAACATTATTTTTTAAACGACTGGCGAAATAGGCCAATGTCTTTGTTTGACGGGGGTCACATTATCTATTTCAATACGATGTTCGATTAACTCGGTACGTCCTAAACTTTCTTTTTCATATGAATACAAATTAGAAACGATCGAATTTAATCGTGACTTTTCTTCAGCGGTTAGCTGATGTATTTTCGCTGTTTCCTGGATATCATGTTCCTTATCGTTTTTAGGTTATTTACGGACTTATCTGTATGAACTAAATTAGTTACCAGTCCAAAGTCCTGCAAAAAATGTATACCTAAGTAAACACTTTGTTTCAAATCTGGTATAACAAAAAACTCAACATTATGCGCTTGTTCTTGAAATTTGACTTTAAGTCTCAGTTTGCCTACCACTGGCCAAATAGCGTTGTTAGCTGTTCGAATGATCCAGAGCACTTGCGCGCTTTTTGATGTGACAACAATGATTAAGCAGCAACATTACCGAGACAACTAATCGTCGCTCTGGAATCTAATAATGATACATATCGTTATCCCTCTAGGCTTAACTCAGTGTATAAGCGGTTATCTGAGCTCATAAACACTGATTGAACGAGCTTCTTACGAAGGCACTTAATATTTTTCCAGAATTTCCTAAATCGAATAGTAGAGCGTTTTGGCCGACTGATAAATTCGATGGGTTCTATGCTACTAAAAATTCGTCTCGTGTGTCAAGATAGTGGTTTAATCTAATATGGTACGCTGCATATTTATTTTCAGTATTAGTTTGAGTTGCAGCCTCTGCGACTGAGCTTGTATTTGGCTTATAATATAACATATGTATATATATGTTAATATATTTGTAGCTGATTGCTCCGAACTACCATATGATTTGATTACTGCCGAAGACTTTATTCTTTTGTGGGATGCGTCAAAGTGGTGTTGGTCTGCGCATCCCTCTTCCGGTTTTCCAAAGGATTGCATTTCTTACAATTAGGTTTAAAAGTATTTTTAGCACCGCAATATAGAAGAATATACGCCTTTCTCCCATGCAGTCATCGAATCGGTGGCCCACTTTAGCGCACTTCCAGCACACTATTCTCTTTTCTGTATTTCTGAAATATTATCTTCTACATCATTATTTTCCAGTAACTCAGAGACATTACTTCTACCGTATTTTGATTGATTGGGAAAGGAGCCAGTTTCTCTACAGAAAATTTCATGTTTCTTAATTTCCTCTTCCAGCAAAATTAAGGCTCGAGTTTTAACCTTCAAATGCAATAGTTCGTACCTAAGCGCTGTTCTCGCAATGCGTTTCAATAGGTCTACATGCTTAACTTCGCTTATTTCGTTAGATCATCAAATGTCTACTGATCTTTCTGGCGTCTTTTCCTAATTAGTTCCCATAAGTCAAAGTCGTCTTTGACATCTTCGAATCTAAGTCGAAATTCCGTACAGCAAGCCAACCAGGTATACTGTGGGTTTTTCTTGTGGAAGCTCCAAAACCAATCATTGTATTTTTCGAAGAAGAGTAAATGCAGATTGTCACAAAGGAGCCGTTCAAATTTTGAGCCGTCAATGAGCGAATCCGATACAAGAATTCATCTATCTGCATAGAGTCTTTTGAACCATCAAATTTAAGGTTTGGATGATGCTTGCTGCTTTTTCTGAACTGAAAATTGAGTTTGATCGATTGCTACCTCTAGGGCTGTATGATCCGCAGGGGTATATCAGAATTTCGGGCTCGATTTGGGGGTGTATTAGACCCTAATTTCATCGGAGACTGAACTAATCTAGTGTGTGTTGATTCAGCTCGCTCACTTCGTACATTTAATGTTGCCAAATGTTCTTGCAATGATTGTTCAACAGAAGCTTTAATGACATTATTGAGTTCTGCTATTAAAGTCCTTTGCTGAGCTTGTAGAACTCCATTAATAAAGTTAGTGCATTGCTTATGAAAACGTTGTGAAAACGGTGTTGACAAGGGGTACTCGCAGAAAGCTGTTCCGCTAGCAATTGCTCATGGCAAATGCCACAAACTGTGGCAAACTATGCTCTCTGTGCGTCTAATGCGTCACTAATGAATGCAACTATTGCTTGTTGTACGCCGGATTTTCAAATAACAAAAAAAAAAACTAAATAGGACTTATATACAATTTAACCTTGCTTATTTATTCTGTCTGTCTTTTTCCCACATGTTATCGCTTACGCTAAGCAAATCTGATTAGTTGAATTTGTACTATTTATTTTACTGGAATATATTTCTAATTTGGATTTTTAATGCTCATGGACTACTGGATAATTTCCGAAAATCCAGTTTGTTGTATTTCCAAAAAGTCTTTGAAACAATAAACGCAAATCTTACCCGCTGCTTAAAGAACTAGCAATTATTTGTGGTCGACTAATCCAGCACTGTCTGAGTTACAATCGCATATTCCTACAACTAACTACTGCCTTAACACAACGTTTTTTCCGAGTAATGGGATTAGCAGGGGAGTTTTAAGATGTAGTATGTGGTATGGTATAACTTCGAGTTTAGATTGGGGACTGTCGTGCGCAAGATATTAGTATTAGCTTACGCAAAAAAAAAAGTCAAAGTTTAACTTTCTTGCTAGGGCCCCACGTTTTGGACGACAAATATGTAATGGTGTCTGTTCGGGTCGTGGTTTTTCCTTTCCTTTCTGCACCTACCATAAACACATAGTTTAAGTGCGATTAAAACAAAAAAAAAATGATTGATATAAATAAAACAAGTAAGAGGTTCTAGTCGGGAGCTCCCGACTAGGGGATACCCTGAACCCTCATATTCCAACACCAAATGCAGCGCGCGCTTATAGATAGAGAGTAGCGGGGAGGTGGCGATAGGTATAAAATGAAAGATAATCGATATATATATACTTTTCTAGAAGCTACATGTCAAGTTTGGTGACTCTAGCTCTTATTATTTACCAAAATTGCTTAAAAAACAGGATTTCGATATACATTTTTATCGATTACTTGGAAACGGGGCAAGTTATCGTTTATCGGAAACAAACTCGATCTGCGTAGGAACTAGGAGCACCTACATCTAAAATTTCTAGCTCTTATAGGTTCTGAGATCCTTGCGTTCATACATACGGACGGACGGACGGACGGACGGACGGACGGACGGACGGACGGACGGACGGACAGACAGACGGACATGGCTAGATCGACTCGGCTATTGATGCTGATCAAGAATATATATACTTTATGGGGTCGGAGATGCTTCCTTCTGCCTGTTACATACATTTGGATTTTGCACAAAAACATAATACCCCTTTTACCCATTTTTAATGGGTTCAGGGTATAAAAAACAAGTAAGAGGTTCTAGTCGGGAGCTCCGGACTAGGCAATACCCTGAACCTTCTTCTTCCAACACTAAATGCAGTTCGCGCAACGCGCTCGCTTGAAGTAATAAAGATATATTAAAAAAAAACAAAAAAAGAGGTTCTAGTCGGGAGCTCCCGACTAGGGGATACCCTGAACCCTCATATTCCAACACCAAATGCAGCTCGCGCTAATAGATAAAGAGTAGCGGGGAGGTGGCGATAGGTATAAAATGAAAGATACTTGATATATATGTATATACTTTTCTAGAAGTTACATGTCAAGTTTGGCGACTCTAGCTCTTATTATTTACAAAAATTGCATTTTTATCGATTACTTTGAAACGGAGGAAGTAATCGATTATCGGAAACAAACTCGATCTGCGCAAGCACTAGGAGCACCTACATTTAAAATTTTCAGTCTCTAGCTCTTATAGGTTCTGAGATCCTTGCGTTCATACATGCGGACGGACGGACGGACGGACGGATGGACAGACAGACGGACATGGCTAGATCGACTCGGCTATTGATGCTGATCAAGAATATATATACTTTATGGGGTCCGAGATGCTTCATTCTGCCTGTTACATACATTTGCATTTTGCACAAAAACATAATACCCATTTTACCGATTTTTAATGGGTTCAGGGTATAAAAAGTTCCCTTGACAGGGTTCGAACTCGCAACTGACCGTATTACTTGCTGAGGACTCTACTCAACAGACAAACCAGAAAAAAAAATAAAAAAATAGTTTCGCCGTTAGGGCTCGAACTCGCGACAGACCGCAACACTTGCTATGCCTCTACTCAACAGCCACAATAATAATTAAGTATTATTGAGAAAAAACTGAACTAAAATAGCATGACAGAAAAAAGTCGCTATTACAATGCTGTTAGAATGCGATAGAATGCGAAGCAGACGCGCATGAATGTGTGTGTGTACACTTGATGTTTTCGCTAGCTGTGCCATCCAATTGCGCAGTTACATATAACTTTGGTTTTTTCTTAACCGATCTTAATGAAATTTTCTACAGTATATATTATTGTACCATAGAATATTTGTGTATTCTCAAAAGTCATTGCATTGAAATTGTGGCTTAGATTGGTGGGCAATATAAGTTGGGTAATTAACTTGATTTATAGCTCTACGGTGCTAGCGGGGAGGTGGCGATAGGTATAAAATGAAAGATACTTGATATATATATAATATTCTAGAAGCAACATATCAAGCAAGAGTCAGATCTTAATATTTACCAAAATTGCTAAAAAAAAAACAGGATGTCGATATCGATTTTTATCGATTACTTTGAAACGGAGTAAGGAATCGATTATCGGAAACAAACTCGATCTGCGCAGGCACTAGGAGCACCTACATCTAAAATTTCAAGTCTCTAGCTCTTATAGGTTCTGAGATCCTTGCGTTCATACATGCGGACGGACGGACGGACGGACGGATGGACAGACAGACGGACATGGCTAGATCGACTCGGCTATTGATGCTGATCAAGAATATATATACTTTATGGGGTCCGAGATGCTTCATTCTGCCTGTTACATACATTTGCATTTTGCACAAAAACATAATACCCATTTTACCGATTTTTAATGGGTTCAGGGTATAAAAAGTTCCCTTGGCAGGGTTCGAACTCGCAACTGACCGTATTACTTGCTGAGGACTCTACTCAACAGACAAACCAGAAAAAAAAAATAAAAAAATAGTTTCGCCGTTAGGGCTCGAACTCGCGACAGACCGCAACACTTGCTATGCCTCTACTCAACAGCCACAATAATAATTAAGTATTATTGAGAAAAAACTGAACTAAAATAGCATGACAGAAAAAAGTCGCTATTACAATGCTGTTAGAATGCGATAGAATGCGAAGCAGACGCGCATGAATGTGTGTGTGTACACTTGATGTTTTCGCTAGCTGTGCCATCCAATTGCGCAGTTACATATAACTTTGGTTTTTTCTTAACCGATCTTAATGAAATTTTCTACAGTATATATTATTGTACCATAGAATATTTGTGTATTCTCAAAAGTCATTGCATTGAAATTGTGGCTTAGATTGGTGGGCAATATAAGTTGGGTAATTAACTTGATTTATAGCTCTACGGTGCTAGCGGGGAGGTGGCGATAGGTATAAAATGAAAGATACTTGATATATGTATATATAATATTCTAGAAGCAACATATCAAGCAAGAGTCAGATCTTAATATTTACCAAAATTGCTAAAAAAAAAACAGGATGTCGATATCGATTTTTATCGATTACTTTAAAACGGAGTAAGGAATCGATTATCGGAAACAAACTCGATCTGCGCAGGCACTAGGAGCACCTACATCTAAAATTTCAAGTCTCTAGCTCTTATAGGTTCTGAGATCCTTGCGTTCATACATGCGGACGGACGGACGGATGGACAGACAGACGGACATGGCTCGATCGACTCGGCTATGGATGCTGATCAAGAATATATATACTTTATGGGGTCCGAGATGCTTCCTTCTGCCTGTTACATACATTTGCATTTTGCACAAAAACATAATACCCATTTTACCGATTTTTAATGGGTTCAGGGTATAAAAAGTTCCCTTGGCAGGGTTCGAACTCGCAACTGACCGTATTACTTGCTGAGGACTCTACTCAACAGACAAACCAGAAAAAAAAAATAAAAAAATAGTTTCGCCGTTAGGGCTCGAACTCGCGACAGACCGCAACACTTGCTATGCCTCTACTCAACAGCCACAATAATAATTAAGTATTATTGAGAAAAAACTGAACTAAAATAGCATTACAGAAAAAAGTCGCTATTACAATGCTGTTAGAATGCCATAGAATGCGAAGCAGACGCGCATGAATGTGTGTGTGTACACTTGATGTTTTCGCTAGCTGTGCCATCCAATTGCGCAGTTACATATAACTTTGGTTTTTTCTTAACCGCTCTTAATAAAATTTTCTACAGTATATATTATTGTACCATAGAATATTTGTGTATTCTCAAAAGTCAATTGCATTAAAATTGTGGCTTAAATTGGTGGGCAATATAAGTTGGGTTATTTACTTGATTTATAGCTCTAGGGTGCTAGCGGGGAGGTGGCGATAGGTATAAAATGAAAGATACTTGATATATATATAATATTCTATAAGCAACATATCAAGCTAGAGTCAGCTCTTAATATTTACCAAAATTCCTAAAAAAAAACAGTATGTCGATATCGATTTTTATCGATTGCTTGGAAACGGAGTAAGTTATCGATTATCGGAAACAAACTTGATCTGCGTAGGCACTAGAAGGAGCTACAGAAAAAATTTTAGTCTCTAGCTCTTATAGGTTCTGAGATCCTTGCGTTCAAACATACGGACAGACGGACGGACGGACGGACAGACAGACGGACATGGCTAGATCGACTCGGCTATTGATGCTGATCAAGAATATATATACTTTATGTGGTCGGAGATGCTTCCTTCTGCCTGTTACATACATTTACATTTTGCACAAAAACATTATACCTTTTTCCCATTTTTAATGGGGTCAGGGTATGAAAATTTTGTTCTAATCAGTATATGAGCTCCATGGAATCCTGTTGCTATGAAAAAGGTTGATCCATAAACTGAGTCAGCTATTGATGCCCCTAATTCAATTGCGGGGGATAAACTTCTATGAAAAAATGTTCAAAAGAACCTAACGAAAAATAAAATTTCTGATAAAATAAATAAAATTATACCTCTGTGATTTGAATGTGTAGACATTTATTTTTTATTCATATCTGTGTGTATATATATGTATATATTAATATGGGTTTAAGTACAAAATAAATAATTAGTTAACTTCTTTAGAGTATAGTGTTCATAAAACAGCGAATACATAAGATTGAATTATAGCTACAGCTGATTCAAGAACTAGTAAAGCAATTTGAGCTACCAATAAAAAATTAACTAATACATAAGATATAGAGGGGCCAGTATTTCCTAATAAGGTTAATAATAAATGACCTGCAATTATATTCGCAGTCAATCGTACGGCTAAAGTTCCTGGTCGGATTACATTTCTGATTGTTTCAATGCAAACTATAAAAGGTATTAAAACTGTTGGGGTTCCTTGGGGAACGAGATGAGCAAATATATGTTGAGTATGGTTAATTCATCCATAAATTATAAATGATAGTCATAAAGGTAAAGCTAATGAAAGTGTTAATGTTAAATGACTTGTTTTTGAAAAAAATATAAGGGAATAAACCTATATAGTTATTAAATAAAATAAGAGAAAATAAAGAAATAAAAATAAAAGTCGATCCGTTATGACCCGAAGGGCCTCAAAGAGTTTTAAATTTTTTGTGTAATGTTGATAAAATTGTATTTTTAAAAACATTGTAACGAGAGGGTATTAATCAATAAATAGAAAGAATTAATTAAAGACCTAAACATGTTCATATTCAATTTATTGATAAACCAAAGAATACAGAAAATAAATTTGTTATCACTTGTTGTCTACATCTAGTAAACGAAATCCATCGTTTGAGATTTCATTTGTAGGGATTATATACGAATCAAATTCAACTTTATAAACATCTGAGTATTCATTGCTTCAATATCATTGATGTCCATTTCTTTTAAAAGTTACTTAAGGTTCGTTAATTCGTCTTATAAATATAATAAACGTAAAGAAGGAAATGCGATAAGTAATAAAATAATAGCTGGCAAAATTGTTCAAATTATTTCAATTAACTGGCCATGAAGAAGGAATCGATTAATGTAATAATTAAAAAATAATATAAATATTAAGTACCCGACTAAAACAGTAATTATTACTTAAATCAGTAGGGCATGATCATGAAAAAAATTAATTGTTCTATTAGAGGAGAAGCTCTATATTGAAGACCTAAATTAGCTCATGTTGACATTAATTTGCTAATAAAAGTAAAAATCCTTTTTAAATGGAGCTTAAATCCATTGCACTAATCTTCCATATTAGAAATTAATTAGTTAATAAAGGTAATTCAAAATAACTGTGTTCAGCAGGAGGAGTATTTTGGTATCATTCAATTGAAGAATTTAATATAATTGGGTAAATAACTTGACTGTGAGCGACTAAACTTTCTCAGATGATATAGAAAAAAAATAAAATTCCTAGTAAAGAAATAGATGAACCGAAAGCTTAAAAATACTATTATGTTGTGTAAGCGTCTGGGTAATCAGAGTAATGACGAGGCATTCCTGCTGATCCTAGAAAATGTTGTGGGAAAAATGTAAGATTTACTCCAATAAATATAATAATAAATTGACTTTTTCATCATTTCTGTTTAAGTTAAGAGAATGAATTGGAGTTTGTGTTTATTAAATAATAATGTTAAATATAGTGTCTATTCAAAATGCATATGGGCAATTATATTCGGATTGAATATATGTATGTATGTATGTATGTATGTACAATACGTGCTTGTGAACCTGGTGTATGTTTGTGTGTCGGACCAAGAGATATTGTGAAGCAACTTGTCGGATTAAGTGCGGACACGTAATTAAAAAAAATTAGTTAGGAAAGTGCACGAGTGCGTACGTATGTACATACAAAAAACGTTGAAGTGGATTTCTTTTGTAGTTGGAAGTAACTAACACAAAATTTAATTAAACTGTTTTTAGTTTTGTGGTCGGATAATTTATATATATTTGTATACCGTATTCAAAGACTAATATAATAATAAAATTATCGAAAACGAGCATCGAATTCTTTATTATTATTTCCCGTGTTTAATAAATAATCGTATTTTAAATTACCAAGTCAAATAAATTTATTAAATAAATTAATTAAATCAAATAAATTTTGATTTCACGCAAAATTATTTAAATCTTCCGCAATCTCAATCGAATTATAAACTCGATTATTTACCTGTACCGGCAATCCAGTGTTTCTTTGTTTTCAGCATCGCAACCTCTACTACTAGAAACGAGCACCTTTGTTTTCCCACCCAAGCGCTTCCGCCTAGTATGCCAACTGGCAAAGGGGAAGAAACAAAGCATCAATTAGCAGTTCCGTCCGCAAGCACCTCCAGAACTTCTCCGTCTCCAACAGCAGCCCTTAGAGTCGAAAGGGAAACATCGTCCCGGACTAAAAGCGAATCATCCGCGTCCACGCCAAGTGAACTGTTAAGGCACCTCTTAGTTCGAGGCCAAGTCCACTGATAAAAATCAGTCGCCCGCCGTCGGCAACCATTAGCACAAGATCTAGTCCGATTTCCACGCGAGCTAATACCAAAACGGCCCAAAATATGACAGACGCGGCCTTAATCAAGTTTATTGCTGTCACTGATCGGCTAAGTCAGTTTGAGGCAAAAATAAACACTCCTGGAGGCTCTGACCCGTCTCTCTATACGTGCCAAGTCCGTCGGGGACCTTGTGGGACAAGGTTGAAAAAGAGTACGAGGTCGGCTCAACAATAATCTCGGAAGCCGGTTCAATGGAAACCATTTCAGTTATGCAGTCCAAGTACGACTACTGTTACATGGTATATGAGAGATGCGTCGCTAAACTTAGCGAGCAAATCGATACCGCTAACGCCCAAAATAGACCATCCGCTCAGTCCACCATTCCGACATATGTTCCCACAGGGTGTCGCTTACCTCCTTGCGACACAGAAATCTTCAGCGGAGATTACATACGTTGGCCCACATTTCGAGACCTCTTTACCGCAATTTACATAAATAATCCTAGGTTATCAGAGGTCGAGAAATTATTCCATCTCAATGCGAAAACCAGCGGTGAGGCTCAGGCGATTGTATCGAAGTCACCTTTGACTAACGATGGCTTCCGATCAGCCTGGGCCAATCTAACTGAGCGTTTTGAGAACCGAAAATTGTTAGTCAACAGCCAGCTCAAGATTCTTTTCAACCTGCAGCCAATCTCCCATGAGTCTGGAACGGCAATTAAGGAACTTCAGAGCACCATTCAAGGTTGCTTAACAGCTCTGGAGTTATCCGAAATCAACATAGAAAACTGGGACTGTATCCTCGTGTTCCTATGTTCCTCCAAATTACCCAAATTAACACTCTCCTTATGGGAACAGTCCATCTCCAGAAAAAACGACATTTCATCTTGGCTTGAGATGAATGCCTTTCTCTTAGAACGCTATCGCACTCTAGAAGCGATAGAAGAGCTTAAGCTAAGCGCAAATACTCCAGCGCACTCCAGAATTGTTCGAACAGAACCTCCTACCACTAGAAGGCTTAACTCATTTGAGAATAAGGTCGCTAACAAGCCGCAAGCCTGCAAATTGTGCTCCAGGGAGAATCACCCTATCCGTCTGTGCCCACGATTTCTCCAAATGCCCGTCAGCGAACGGGCAACTTACATCAAACAGCAAAAACTATGTTTGAACTGTTTCGCTAGGGGTCATCAGTTAAGGGATTGCACAAGTGCTCACAATTGTTTTACGTGCAAGGGTCGTCACAATACGCTCTTGCATCGTAGTGACACTCCACAATTGAGCCCTACAGTAGTCTCCATGCCACAAGCAACAGCTCCCTCCAATCAATCCATACAGTCCACTCCATCCCAACAAACGAATGTTCACAATTATGTTGCAATTAACACCCACGGTGTTCTCCTAAGTACGGCTGTTATATATGTTCGCCATTTGGGTGTAAATTATACAGCTCGTGCACTGATCGACTCGGGATCAGAGGCAACATTTATTTCCGAGCGACTCTTCCACCTAATAAAGCTGCCGTACAAATCCGTACAGGCACAAGTATCGGGATTAAATCAAGCTGTTGCAGCCCAGCCTCGCAAGCTCTGCCATTTTAATATTGGCTCTCCTTCCAAGGAGTTCCACAAGAGTTCGCAGATAGATGTGCTGATTAGCGCTGATATCCTACCGTCCATACTAACGGGCGGCTCCCATCCTAATATATGTGGCACGTTGCTGGGCCAGGAAACTGTTTTCGGGTGGATTTTAACAGGCCCAGTTTCAAAGACCGCATCCACCGCAATCTCGTCATTCTCGACTCGAATATCTGTCTCTCAAGAAGAGCAATAAGACGTCATTCTCACAAAATTTTGGGAGGTGGAGGACATTCCAGTCAAACTGGTAAAGAGCTCCGACTCCTTTTGTGAGAGTAATTTCATCTGAACAACAACAAGGAACGAGAATGGCAGATATGTAGTCACCCTACCTTTCCAAGAACCTAATCACATAGACTTAGGACATTCAAGATCTATCGCACTAGCTCAGTTTCTAAAGAACGAGAATCGTTTAAAAAGAAACCCTCCTTTGAAAGAGCAGTACGACTCCGTGATTCGGGAGTACTTCGACTTAGGTCATATGACACAAGTCTCTCCAAACAGCAACCCCAATAATTTTTACCTGCCGCATCATGCTGTTTTTAAGCCCGACAGCACCACAACAAAGGTTCGCGTTGTGTTTAACGCCTCCAGCCCGTCTTTCAATGGCAAAAGTCTAAATGATATCCTGCACACGGGACCAGTACTCCAATCCGATCTGACGATTCAGATACTAAAGTGGCGATTCTACCGCTACGTTTTCAATGCCGATATAACCAAGATGTATCGGCAAATCCGGCTCGAAGGACCAATGTTTGTGGTGGAGGCGTCGGATAAGTAAAAAAATCTTCTGGTTTCAAATCAAACAATGACTGGTTTCTATGTGTATAGGTAGTAGTTTTTATTTCACTTGCGGCTGCATATAATGAACTTTACATTCGAAGTTAATGTGTAGTGTTTTGTTTATTTACAATAAATTATTAGTATTATTAATCTATTAATTATGATTGTTGTGGTTTTATTGGTGCGTCTCGGAACAAGAGTAATTGTATGGGAATGTGTGCAATTGCATAAAAACGTGTAATTGGAGTACGGATCGGCAGCTGTTTATTTTTACTTTTTTGTGGTACTCATAAAATACCCACTCTCGTGGCTGAGTACACACCGCTGACAAATGTAGAACTTCGAAATGTCGCCAAAACGCTAGGCATACGATGGCAAGCCACAACAGACCAGTTTTTCTTTGCTCCGTCCAAAATTGTATCTCAGCCTTCGCTCACTAAACGTGAAGTACTTTCACAGATTGCGAAATTGTTCGATCCTGCTGGATGGCTAGCACCTGTGATAGTTCGAGCAAAGATTTTCATGCAAGAGATCTGGCTCCAAGAGCTGGGGTGGGATGATTCCCTGCCGGAAGATCTCGTTCAACGTTGGCATGACTTCCTAACCGACTATCCCTCTCTCGAAGAGATCCGTATTCCAAGATGGGTCGATTTTCAGCAAAAGGCAAAGGTGCAGTTTCACGGCTTCTGCGACGCGTCCCAGCGCGCATATGGTGCTGCACTTTATTTGCGCGTCGAGATCAACGGATGCATCTCCACTCACCTTCTCGCAGCAAAAACGAGAGTCGCGCCAGTTAAGACGGTATCACTACCACGCTTAGAGCTGTGTGGCGCCGTCCTTCTTTCCGAGCTCACCACGGCTCTTATTCCTCAGCTCCCCATCCAGAGTAAAGAAAATTTCAATTGGACAGACTCCACTATTGTTCTTGCCTGGTTGGATAAACCTCCATGCAAATGGTCTACCTTTGTGGCTAACCGGGTAGCCAAGATATCATCAACCAATGGCAAATGGTCCCATGTTCGATCCGAACATAACCCAGCTGACCTAGCTAGTCGGGGGGTTTCTCCTCGGGACCTATTGGGCAGCACTTTGTGGTGGCATGGACCGGAATGGTTACAACTACCACAAAACCAATGGCCAGTTCCTGTTACGGTACTTGAGACAGAGATTGAACAACGCGCAGTGAAGTGCAATGTCTCACAGCTACCCTCCTATAACCTTCTGGAACGATTCTCCAGATTCGACAAGGCATTGCGAGTTATTGCATATGTCTGTCGCTTTATCCAGCGCTGTAGAAATCCAGCGATCCACTTTCCCGCCGAGCTCCGTAATGAAGAACTTACGAGAGTTCAGTTCCGACTTATCGAGTATACTCAACGCCAAGCTTATCCTAAGGAGTATAGCTGTTTGCTAGATAAGAAACCAATTCAAGGATCAAGCTGCATTCGCAATTTAACCCCTTTCATCGATCAAAGGGGTATTCTGCGATCCTGTGGACGGGTGAGAGCGTCAACCTCGTTAGGCTATGATGAGCGACACCCCATAATTTGTTATTTTTCACGCCTCCTGGTCCGATTTACCCACCTCATTTGTTTTCACGGAGGCAATCAGTTGGTAATGCGCCTCGTAAGAGCCAAATACTGGATCCCAAAGCTCAAGGTCCTGGTAAAATCTACCATAAACTCCTGCAAGGTCTGTGTAATACACCGTAGACGACTCCAGACCCAACTTATGGGCGAACTCCCAAGGGCGAGATCAACCTTTTCCCGACCCTTCACACATACGGGTGTAGACTTTGCCGGACCTTTCGATATTAAAAGCTACATTGGTCGAGCATGCAAAATTACCAAAGGTTATGTCTGTGTCTTCGTGTGTTTCAGCACGAAAGCAATCCATTTAGAAGCCACCACAGATCTAACCACGGAGAGATTCCTGGCCGCATTTTCGCGATTTATCGCAAGACGTGGCCTTCCTCAACAGATGTACTCAGATAATGGGAAAACATTTGTGGGAGCGTCATCCGTTCTTTCGAGAGATTTCTTGCAAGCGACCAAAGAGCTCATCTTATCCAAGCATAGCCATCAAAACTTGTGTTGGCATTTCAATCCTCCTGGCGCTCCTCACATGGGCGGATTGTGGGAAGCAGGTGTAAAAAGCTTTAAGACCCACTTCTACAAGTCCACCGCATCCTCAAAATATACATTTGAGGAGTTCGCGACTCTCCTCTCCAAGATTGAAGCCTGCCTTAACTCCAGGCCAATCTCTCCAATGTCGGAAGATCCGACTGATTTATTGGCTCTAAGTCCAGGCCACTTCCTAGTTGGTGGCCCTCTTCTGTCAACTAACGAGCCAGTAATCAAAGAAGACGCTATTTCTATAATTAACCGCTGGCAGCGACTCAAAGCGCTCCACCAGCAATTTTGCTTACGGTGGAAGAATGAGTATTTGAAAGAGCTCCATAAGCGAAACAAATGGCAGTCCCCTACAAGGGACCTCCAAGTCGGTGATATGGTGATTATCAAGGAAGATAACATACCAACAAATGAATGGCGCCTTGGCCGAGTCCAGCTGGCTTGCCCAGGCACAGATGACAAGGTCCGCGTAGTGGACGTGCTTACCGCTCGTGGTGTCATCCGAAGGCCAATAGCCAAATTGGTCCTTCTTCCTACTGAGGCAAATAGCTCCACCGACTAATCCTTAAAAGCGACTAATCCCTCTTTCAAAACAAAATCATCACATAATAACACCTGTCCTACATCTTATTCTCCAGTTCACTCCTCCGTAGAGAACCAGCATGGCACCGTCAACGAAGGCATCCAATCAACGTCAAGGAACGGACTCTTTTAGATGCCGGGTGTGTAGAGGCATCCATGCGCTACGCAAGTGTCAGCGCTTCTTGAAGCTCACGCCCGAGAAGCGTCTCCGAGCCGTGTTAATTAACAAATATTGCTCCAACTGCCTGGCTCATCAGCATTCAGGGGAATCATGCCGCAGTGGAGCCAAGTGCAAAATTTGCAAAAAGGACCACCACACCTTACTCCACATGCGTGAGCCCCGTAGCACTCGTCCCTCTCGGTCAGACAACAGGCCCACAAGAAGAGCTTCTGGCTCCTCGCCCTCCAGCGGCACATCACCCCCAAGCCCGAGACGTGCTACTATACGGACGTCGCTTACGTCCCTTCTCCAGCACAAGGGGGTCAGTATACTGCCCACCGCCATAGTGCTGCTCGACACCGGAAAAAAGACCCTTGAGACGCGGGCTCTGATCGATCCATGTTGTTCAGTAAGCCGCATTAATGCAACCGTGGCAAGGGCCTATGGCCTTTCCGTCACACGCATTGGCGCAGAAGGAGCGTGCACAGCCGTGCTACGCTCCAAGACAACTCAGATGTCGCGAAAAGTGGTCTTAATGGCTGACCCGCAACTCAACTGCATAACTCCAGCCCGAGCTATCAGAGCGGACATGAAGGACCCGTTCAGCAACGTCGCTTTGGCGGACAACGAATGGTTCCGTCCATCTCCAGTCCCTTTGGTACTCGGCGCCGACGTCTACCCAGACATCATCCTACCAGGTATCCTCCCGAGCCAAGGCGGTCTGCCGATGGCGCAAAATACCAAGTTTGGATGGATACTCTCTGGCACATGCACGCAATAGGAATCCTTGCAATCTGCATATTGCTAGTCATTGCTAGTCTGAACACAGCATTGACTGAGCCTCACTCAGTGTGAGAGAGTCACTCATTGAGGCAGACTCACTCACTGAGAGAGACTCACTCTCAAATAGGATCCAACGTGCGCTCAAACCTCTCCCCACGATCTCCACTCCACTTCAACCGTTTTGACACAAGAAAATGCAAATCACTTCGAATGTAAAGTTCATTATATGCAGCCGCAAGTGAAATAAAAACTACTACCTATATACATAGAAACCAGTCATTGTTTGATTTGAAGCCAGAAGATTTTTTACTTATCCGACGCCTCCACCACAAACAATAGTTAATCCAGTAAATAAGGGATATCAATGAATAAACCCTGCTAAAATATCAAATACAGCTAATATTGATAAAACATAATGAAAATGAGCAACAACATAATATGTGTCATGTAAAATAATATCTACAGATGAGTTTGCTAAAACAACCCCACTAAACCCTCCAACAGTAAATAAGAAGTAAGAGGTTCTAGTCGGGAGCTCCCGACTAGGGAATACCCTGAACCCTCTTATTCCAACACCAAATGCAGTTCGCGCAAAGCGCTCGTTTGAAGTATTAAAGAAAAATTAAAAAAAAAAAGTTCCCTTGGCAGGGTTCGAGCTCGCAACTGACCGTATTACTTGCTGACGACTCTACTCAACAGACGAACCAGCAAAAAAAAAAATAGTTTCCGCGGTAGGGCTCGAACTCGCGAAAGACCGCAACACTTGCTATGCCTCTACTCAACAGCCACACCAATAATTAAGAATTATTAAGAAAAACCCGAACTAAAATAGCATTACAGAAAAAAATCGCTATTACAATGCTGTAAGAATGCGATAGAATGCGAAGCAGACGCTCATGAATGTGTGTGTGTACACTTGATGTTTTCGCTGGCTGTGCCATCCAATTGCGCAGTTACATATAACTTTGGTTTTTTCTTAACCGATCTTAATGAAATTTTCTACAGTATATATTATTGTACCATAGAATATTTGTGAATTCTCAAAAAGTCAATTGCATTAAAATTGTGGCTAAGATTGGCTGGCAATATAAGTTGGGTAATTAACTTGATTTATAGCTCTACGGTGTTAGCGGGAAGTTGGCGATAGGTATAAAATGAAAGATTCTTGATATATATATAATATTCTAGAAGCAACATATAAAGTTTGGTGACTCTAGCTCTTAATATTTACCAAAATTGCTAAAAAAAACAAGTAAGAGGTTCTAGTCGGGAGCTCTCGACTAGGGGATACCCTGAACCATCTTATTCCAACACCAAATGCAGCTCGCGCTAATAGATAGAGATTAGCGGGGAGGTGGCGACAGGTATAAAATTAAAGATACTTGATATATACTATTCTAGAAGCTACATGCCAAGTTTGGTGACTCTAGCTCTTATTATTTACCAAAATTGCTTAAAAAACAGGATTTCGATATAAATTTTAATCGATTACTTGGAAACGGGGCTTATCAGTTATTAGTTATCATTTATCGGAAACAAACTCGATCTGCGCGGGCACCAGGAAGACCTACAGCTAAAATTTCAAGTCTCTAGCTGTTATAGGTTCTGAGATCCTTGCGTTCATACATACGGACGGACGGACGTACGGACGGACGGAGAATATATATACTTTATGGGGTCGGAGATGCTTCATTCTGCCTGTTACATACATTTGCATTTTGCACAAATACAATATACCCCTTTTACCCATTTTTAATGGGTTCAGGGTATAAAAACAGTATGTCGATATCGATTTTTATCGATGTATGAACGCAAGGATCTCAGAACCTTTAAGACCTAGAGACTTGAAATATTGTTAATTATATAATAATATATTAAATATATATATACACAAAAATGTTTTTTTTTAATTTATTAATTTTGAAATAGATACATTTTCTTTCTAGATTTTTTTTTCATAATATGACAAAAAAAAAAAAAATAAATAGAAAGATTTTTTAATAGACTTAAAATTGGCTTTAATTTAATTATGTTATTGGTTTTAATATTTTAGTTAAAATTAATTATTTTGTTAACTTAATAATTTTTTTTTATTTTTAATGAATTTATTGAAATTAATTTTATTTTATTTATTTAATCAATAAATTAATGAATTTATTAAATTTTTTGTAATTTTATAGGTTATTAAAATTTTAAAATAAGTGTAATAATTTTATATAGTAAAATGTAATATTATTGTGAAAATTAATTATTTTTTAATTATATAAATTTTTTAAAAATTATGTATTAATATTAAAAAAATAAAATAATATTTAATTTTCATTTTTATTTTTAAATGAAAATTAAATTAATAGGCGTTTATTTTTGATATTTTGAGTTCTAGTAATTAAATAAGTTTATTAACAAATTTGTTGAATTGTTTTTAAATTTATTTTAAAATGAATTATTAATATAAAATTTGTTTTATAAGTGGTAAAAAAAAAAAAGTTTTATTTGGCTTACAAATTTGTTATTAATTTGATTTATATGTAAATTTTTGTGTGGGTATACATTAATTTTAAAAATTATTATATTTGTTATAATCGCAGTAATTAATTTTATAAATTAAAGAAATAGCAATATTAAAAAGTATAGATTAAATTGGTGCCAGCAATCGTTGTTACACTAATTATACAAATGCATTTTTTTTTATAAAAGTTAAATTGGTTGGGTTTAAAAATTATTAAATTTATCAAGTGAAATTTTAAATTAAAAATTTTTATGATATAAGTATTTGAAGCTTGAAAATTTTAATTAAAAACTGGGATTAGATACCCTATTTCTTAAAATGTAAATATAAATACTTAAGCAGTAATAGATAAGTTCTTGAAACTTAAAAAATTTGGCGGTATTTTAGTCTATCCAGAGCAACCTGTTTTGTAATCGATAATCCACGATGGACCTTACTTAAGTTTGTTTCCCGTCGTTATCAGAATATTTTATAAGAATAATAATATTCAATAATTTTTATTAAAATTAATATCAGATCAAGGTGTAGCTTATATTTAGGTAATAATGGGTTACAATAAATTTATTTAAACGGATGGAATTATGAAAAAAAATTTTTAAGGCGGATTTGGTAGTAAAATTATAAAGATTAATAATTTGATTTTAGCTCTAAAATATGTACACATCGCCCGTCGCTCTTATTATTAAGGTAAGATAAGTCGTAACATAGTAGATGTACTGGAAAGTGAATCTAGAATGACAATTTAAAGCTTATTTGGTAAAGCATTTCATTTACATTAAAAAGATTTTTGTGCAAATCAATATAAATTGATTAGATTTTACTTATTAATTTTATTTAAAAATATTAAAAATAATTATTATTCAAGAAAAAGTATTGTTTAAAGAATAAAATAATTTTAACAATTGTTTAATAGTATTGTAAACGAAAATTGAAATATTTTGAAAAATATTTATTTTAGAACAAATTTTAAATTATTGTTCCTTGTGTATCAGCGTTTATTAAATAAAAAATATTTAAATATATTTTTCTCGATTTTAAAAAAGTTAATATAATATAAAAGTTATCGTAATAAAATTATTTTAAATATTATATTAGAACTGAAATTTTATTCGTTTTTAAAGGTATCTAGTTTTTCGAGAAATAAATTTAATTTAGAAATTGTAAATTTTTTTAATTAAATAATTTATAATTTTAGTATTTTATGGGATAAGTTATAAAATAAATGTTTATAAATAAAAAATAAATTTGAAAAATATACGCTTAGAATTAGCAATTATTAAAAATTGTGTTATAATTTATTTTATAAATTAAACTATTTATTATATTTTAAATTTTAATCGAAATATAAATTTTAATTTTTAAAATTGAGCAATAATGATACAATTAGTATATTTTATTGTAAAATAAACTTAAATGACAAGTTTAGGTAAAGAATTCGGCAAAAATAATATACGCCTGTTTAACAAAAACATGTCTTTTTGAATTAAATTTAAAGTCCTACCTGCCCACTTAAAATTTTTAAATAGCCGCAGTATTTTAACTGTTCAAAGGTAGCATAATCATTAGTCTTTTTATTGAAGGCTGGAATGAATGGTTGGGCGAGATATTAACTGTTTTATTTGAATTTTTTATAGAAAAAAAAAATTTATTTAAAAGACGAGAAGACCCTATAAATCTTTATATTTTATTTATTTTAATTATAAAGATTATTATACCCTGAACCCATTGAAAATGGGTAAAAAGGGTATATTGTATTTGTGCAAAGTGCAAATGTATGTAACAGGCAGAAGGAAGCATCTCCGACCCCATAAAGTATATCTATTCTTGATCAGCATCAATAGCCGAGTCGATCTAGCCATGTCCGTCTGTCTGTCCGTCCGTCCACCTGTCCGTCCGTCCGTCTGTCCGTCCGTCCGTCCGTCCGTCTGTCCGTCCGTCCGTCCGTCCGTCCGTCCGTATGTATGAACGCAAGGATCTCAGAACCTATAAGGGCTAGAGACTTGAAATTTTAGATGTAGGTGCTCCTAGTGCCTGCGCAGAAAAAATAGTTATATTAATTAATATTATTCTATTCTAAAATAAAACAAGTAAGAGGTTCTAGTCGGGATCTCCCGACCCTGAACCCTCATATTCCAACACCAAATGCAGCTCGTGCTTATAGATAGAAAGTAGCGGGGAGGTGGCGATAGGTATAAAATTAAAGATACTTGATATATATATACTTTTCCAGAAGCTACATGTCAACTTTGGTGACTCTAGCTCTTATTATTTACAAAAATTGCTTAATAAACGGGATTTCGATATACATTTTTATCGATTACTTTGAAACGGAGTAAGTTATCGGTTATCGGAAACAAACTCGATCTGCTCAGGCACTAGGAGCACCTACATCTAAAATATATAAGTATATTAATATAAAAGAATATATATACTTTATGGGGTCGGAGATGCTTCCTTCTGCCTGTTACATACATTTGCACTTTGCACAAATACAATATACCCTTTTTACCCATTTTCAATGGGTTCAGGGTATAAAAATCGAGTTAAAGTTGCGTTATCAACAGCAAACCGTCCTCAAACTCATTGTACTAGATCAATTCCTAAATAAGGTACAGCTGATAATATATAATATATATATATATATATAATATATGTCGATACCGACATCCTGATTTTATATATATATATATATATATATATATATTATATATATATATATATTATATATATATATATATTATATATATATATATATATATATATATATAAAATCAGGATGTCGGTATCGAATTGCTTGGAAACGGAGTATATTATCGATTACTGGAAACAAACTGCGTAAGAACTAGAAGCACCTACATCTAAAATTTCAAGTCTCTTTGAGATCCTTGCGTTCATACATACGGATAGACGGACAGACGGACGGACGGACGGACGGACAGACGGACGGACGGACGGACGGACGGACGGACGGACGGACGGACGGACGGACGGACAGACAGACGGACATGGTTAGATCGACTCGGCTATTGATGCTGATCAAGAATATACAGTAGGGAGCAAAAGTGTTTCCATAGTTGACACTTTGAACTTTGTGAGTCAATAATATCCAAACGAATGAAGCAAATAAAAAAAAAAATTTTTTCCAATAATATGTATTTAATTCTTAACAAATTGCCGTATATAACAAAAACATAAATAAATCAGCAAAATATTCAAACAAAAAAAAAACTAAAACAAAACGCATGTGTACAATTTTGCACCTTCCGTTATTCTTACTTTGGTTTGATTTCTTAATTCTCTTATCGGCAATAGACATGAAGTTTCACCGTTATATGTTTTATTTTTACATTCTACACTTTTATGATCCAGAAAATCACGTGTTTCTTACTATTCGAAGCAGATTTGTTGATTTTAGCAATAAGTCTTTAAAGTACCGCGAAAAAATTAAGAAGCTTTCGTCAGATGTCGAAAATAGTATTATTAGCCTAACTGAAAGTGGCTGTTCGACTCGTAGTATTGCAGATCAGATTAATATTTCTCATTCAGCGGTGTCCAAGGTCCAGAAAAGTCGCAATGTTGCATCCAAAAACACTATTAAAGGCCGCAAACGCCTCTTAAAGGACTCTGACGCCAGACTAATGATGTCGAAAATGAGAACTGATAAGTTCCTAACACCGAAGAATGCATTTATGGACATAGGAAAAGACGTGAGTCGGTGGACGGCTAGAAGAGCACTAGCTAAGGTTGGATATGTGGCAAGTGTGAAAAAAAATAAACCAGCTCTATCCGAGAAGAATGTCAAGGCTCGATTGAAATTCGCCCGGAAACACAAGAACTAGACTGTAGATGATTGGAAATGTGTCATCTGGTCGGATGAATCCAAGTTCAACCGTTTTCAGTCGAATGGCAAGTAATACTATTGGCACAGGCCCGGGGACAAGCTTCAAAAACACCATGTGAAGCAAACCGTTAAGCATGGAGGAGGCAATGTCAAAGTTTGGGGATGCTTTACTTGGTGGCACATTGGACCATTGCATAAAATTGATGGTATAATGTTCAAAGAAGACTATCTCAATATTTTGCAAACCTATCTACCCAATTTTCTGGACAAGTGTGCATACCCCGTAAAGGAAATCATTTTTTAACAAGATGGGGACCCGAAGCACACTGCCAAAATTGTCCGCGAATGGTTACAAAACCAATATTTTATGCTGATGGAGTGGCCAGCTCAAAGTCCCGACCTCAATCCGATTGAGAACCTGAGTCGTGAAGCGACGGCTCGGGCAATATCAATCAATGCCATCCAACCTAGGCGATCTTTGGAAGCGTGCAGAACTGGAGTGGAAACGAGTTCCAAAGGAAACCATAGAGAAGTTGGTCGAGAGTATGCCAAACCGAATAAAAAGTGTAATAGCTAATATGTCTGTGGACAAAATATTGATTTTGAATCATATTTAATTTTTTTCTCACTGACGGTGCAAAATTGTACACATGCGTTTTGTTTTAGTTTTTTTTGTTTGAATATTTTGCTGATTTATTTATGTTTTTGTAATATACGGCAATTTGTTAAGAATCAAATACATATTATTGGAAAAAAATTTTTTTTTGATTTGCTTCATTCGTTTGGATATTATTGACTCACAAAGTTCAAAGTGTCAACTATGGAAACATAGTTTTTGCTCCCCACTGTATATACTTTATGGGGTCGGAGATGCTTCCTTCTGCCTGTTACATACATTTGCACTTTGCACAAATACAATATACCCTTTTTACCTATTTTCAATGGGTTCAGGGTATAAAAAGAAGCACCGTTAGCGTGTATTATTCGTAATAATCATCCATAATTTACATCACGGCAGATATGAATAACTCTATTAAAAGTTAAATTTACATCTGCGGTGTAATTCATAGCTAGAAATAACCCGGTTAAAATTTGAATAACTAACGCATTGTTAGCAATTTTAAATAAAAGATGGGAGGTTCGTAAAGGTTTGTTCATTAATTTATAATTCGTAAAGGTCCTTTGAATATTTTAGTGATTTTAACAATAACAATTAAAGCAATTTATTAAAAGAATTGTGACTAAATTAGAGGGAAAATTATAGAGTTTATTTATATATAAAGAATTTTCTATAAAATACGAATAGTTTGAGGAAATTATTTCTATTTCGTTATTTAATAGAAAAAATCTTGTTGAATTTTTAAAATTAAAAGTGTTAAAAATAATGTAATTGAGATTAAAGTCAATTTAATTGATAAGTTAAATATTTCATTTGAAGCTAAAGATGTTACATAAATAAATAAAACTAATATTCCCCCTAAAAATAAAATATATGAAAATCAAAATGTTTGAGTTGTAAAGATGCTACTGGCAGGGGTATAACTCTCAGTCTTAACAAGTCTAGCGAGTTACAAGATTTTTATAATTTCGCGGGGAGAGAGGGCTTAAGGGGGAGAGGGGTGAGTATCCTGACCAGACCAAGCCTAGCTCTATTCCTGCACGCCTACACTACCGGGCCGTGGCCTCGTACCAACTACACTAGCGGGCCGTGGCCTCACGCCAAGTACACTAGCGGGCCGTGGTCTCACGCCAAGTACACTAGCGGGCCGTGGCCTCGCACCAACTCCACTACCCAAGCTCTCTATCGGGCCGTGGCCTCGTACCACTACTCTAGCGGGCCGTGGCCTCGTACCAACTACACTAGCGGGCCGTGGCCTCACGCCAACTACACTAGCGGGCCGTGGCCTCACGCCAAGTACTCTAGCGGGCCGGAGCCTAGCGCCAACTCCACTACCCAAACGCTCTATCGGGCCGTGGCCTCGTACCACTACCCTATCAAAACACCAACCGGTAATGCCCACCCCGGGGCCACAATCTCGTACCACATGCTCCTGATCGAGGTTAGGTCGAACAACGGTTAGTTCCGATCTTAAAGTAAGCCAGGTTACCAGAAAACAAAGAATTATCCGATTTCTTCTCGATATTTATAACATATGTACTTTATTCACTCCTTGCTTATTGCTACTTTATAGTACCTCACGAGCTAAACCCTGCCGCACTGTTTTCTGGAGCCCTAGCGCTCCGCTGTACACTCTATGACCTTCCTCGTCTCACAATGCACGTCTACTCACCCTTAGCGTTCGTTCCAAAGTGTCGGTGCGATCGCCAGCAAGCCATGCGCTTGCCTCGGCCGCTCAACTTCGCTGCGAGCTTTCGTAACTTCGCCTCGGAGCTTCCGCTCTTCGCCGCCGAATTGGAGTTGCGCTGTCGAATGCGGTGTTGAGCAACCGATCAACAACGCACGGTTGCAGCGGCGGCCGGCGGTTAAATTCAAATTCGCTCTTATAACTTTCGTGGCTCCTTTCCTCTTTACTCACTAATATATTTGATGATTATAATATAATTAATACACTGCGGCTTATAATATTGTCGGCTCCTTGCCTCTTATATAACTAATACAATTGCTACTTGTAACATTGGCGGCTTCTTGCCTCTTATATAACTAATACAATTGCTACTTGTAACATTGGCGGCTTCTTGCCTCTTATAAGCCTAATACAATTGCTACTTGTAACATTGGCGGCTTCTTGCCTCTTATATTACTAATACCATCAAGACTTATAAACACATTGTTGGGTTGTCCCGCCAGCGTCTCCTCGCCGTGATTTGGCCATGGGAACGATGGCTCCTCGCCAAGAAAACTGTGGGCGGCGGACCTCAGTAGCCGCCTCACACCCCCCCCCCCCCCCTCACTTCGAGCAGATGACGGTCACGTCGCCTCTCGCGTTCAACGTAACGCTGTAGTCGCGCTCCCCGTCGGATACGTGGAAACGAGGATTCGCGCCTCTCTTGCGATCAGTTCCACCACGCCCGACGACAACGGTGTTCCGCGAGGAAACACCTTCCAGCCCGAGGGGGTGGAATCGGGCTCGGGTTCCTTGGCGGGGCTCTCCGGCGTTACCTCAACGTCGGCACTGCGGACGACCGTCTCGACCTCGGTGTCGGGTTCCTTGGTGGGGCTCTCCGGCTTGACCTCAACGTCGGCACTGCGGGCGACCGTCTCGACCTCGGCGTTGGGCTCCTCTTCCAGCACCGAGTCCAGACTGGTATCCCACCCGTCGATACCGTCGAAAAGGTCCGCGATATCATCCCACAATTCGCTCTCCGTGGGATTCTTTAGAGCCATTGGGGAGGAGTCCCTGGTTGAACTATAACGCTTGGGCGACGAAGCCGTCACCACCGCGTCCCCTTCCTCGGACCACACTTCACCCCGGCCCTCCTGGCAAGTGACGAAGGAGCCTTCTAGGGACGGCGCGTTGCCTTCTTGGCAGAACCAGGTGTCCTCCAACTCCCGCCGGGCGATGGTGTCGGGTGTCTCGGCGCGGGCAATGGGCACGAGCGCGGGCATCTCGTCCTCGTGGTCGAACCACTCATCCTCCGGCCCCTTTCGAAAGATTGCGTCAGACGACTCGGCGCGGTCTGTGGACACGGGCGAGTTCGCCGCGTCCTTGCTGCCGAGACGGCGCTCCTCCACGACCATCTGGCAGACCGTAATCGGTATCGGCCAGGGTTCAGGATGCCCTCCTCGAGAAGCGATGTCGCAGAGGCGGTTATCCTACCCGAGCTGGGAAGGACCCTTCTGGCGCTCGCGGGGCGAAAGCGGCACGCGCCGCTGCGATCCTCCTGGCTTCTCGGTCTCTGCACGAAACCTCTTCGTTGCCGACGAGGACGCACCCTCGGAACTGGGTCGGCGTTGGCCTCTACTCCGGCGACGCTTGCCCCGAGCGGCTCTCCGTCGGCGCTTTCCTCCTGGGCCTTCTTCGGCACCCCCCATTCGCGCTTTGCAAGGTTAAGACGGGGTTTGTCGGTTTCCACGGGAACTTTCGGTAGGTAGCGCAGCGTTATCCGGGGAAACTGGCTGTCCGGATCTATCTCCAGACGGTGGGTGGCGAAGCGGCGACGGAAGGGTTCTGGACCGCGGCTCGGCGGGTCTGCTTCCCAGCCGTCTGCTCGGACTCCGCTCGGCGCCTCCGTCGGTGGCGACTCCGTGTCCTCGGCCGACGGGGAGATATCTTCTCCTACCGCCTCTACTGCCCCGACCTCCTGCACTAGTGGTGTGTGCTTCTCTGTTTCGAGCGGTACGGACTCTTCCTCGTCCATCTCGCCGGTCGCGGTTGGGGCTGCCGGCCCTGATGACTGTGCCGAGTGGGATGCGAGGGGCGGAGATGAGGGCTCTTCCGCGTATGGTGGCGAGTTTCGTGCGAATGGCGCCTCCACGAACATTGTTGTGACCTCGACTGCCATTAGCATGACCATCCCGTCCAGCCTCTCCATGACGTTGGTCCGCCGGGAGTATAGGGTATGGCGGAACTGCTGAGGCGGCCCTTCTTGTCGTTCTCTTTGGTAGTACTCGCGTCCCCGACGGGGGTCGCGCGGGCGTCCTCCGGCTCCAGGCCCGGGCAAAGGCTCGGTGTCTCCGCTGCTGACGTCTTCGTCTGACGAGATGCTGATAATTTCGGGTTCCATCTGTAAATTCAGCTTATTGGTTAACTTACTCGTTACTTATTTGTTAATGCCCTATCCTCTCAGTGGGGCTCACATTTTACTAGGCCTATTCTCAATTATGTTATTAGTGTTAGTCTTATCTAAACTTTATTATAATGGTTTCGTTGGGCGACGGGTGTCGCTCTCATCCTTCGCCTACTCGAGGGCATTTACGTGCCCTGGATCTTCGTCTTCTTCGTCGCCCGTCGCCTTTTGGTAGAATGGTTTCAACTGTGAAATGTTGGCCACCCTCTTCTTATGCTCGCCTGATTTCACCAGCCGTACAATATTGGGGGACATGAATTTGACGACTCTGTAGGGGCCGTCAAATTTGGGTGCCAACTTTGCGGCGAAACCTTCGGCTGCGTTGGACAGCTGGTGCTGCCTCAACAGGACCATCGAATCCAGCGAAGGCCGCCACTCTCGTCTTCGCAAGTTGTAATACCGGCCCTGGTCCTTTGATGCTCGCTGGAGGTTGCTGTGGACGATATCCAGCTCGGCAAGCCGAGCCCAAACCTCAGTCGAATGACCGCCATCCTGCACGTAGGTGGACAGCCGCTTACGTAGCTCCTCCACGCGCCCCTCTTTTTCCAGCCCAAACTCCTGGGCGATCGCCACTAACTCCTCTTTGCGTCGCTGGTGAATCCAACGGACGCCAACCCCCGGGTTTTGGCACTCACCTGCCTCCATCCTTTATTATATACCTTCTTGGTAGCCGACGTCGCTGTTTCCCTCTCTTCCTGTTTTAGGGGCTCCGTCGGTCCCTTTATTATTTCTCTCCTTTTTTGATCAGTTGGTGTCTTTGTCACTTTTATGCCGATCTTACTCAGCCACTTTTGTTCCGTTTAGTTTTCTCTTTATTTTGCCTTTTTATCTTCCACCAAACAAAAATACAAAAAAATTCAAAAAAAAAATACATTTTTTTTTCCCCTTTCTTTTGTTTATAAAAAAAACTCAATAAAAGGTAATTAAATTTTCCCATTCACCTTTTCACTTTTAGGCCGTTCCTCACTTGGTCGCTGCCTTCGCCTTTATTTTGTACCTTGGTTTATTCTTGTGCACTTAACTGTTTGTTTAATTTCTTTTATTTATTGTTGTTTAATTAATTTCATTTATAAAAAATTTTATTTTATCCACTTATTTTTATTTATTTTTAGCCACTTCACGAAATAAAAAAAAGTAATTCTCTCGACGTTCTTGACACTTTAACCCCTGTTCGTTTGATTCGTTTGGCGCTTGTTCTGTTCTTATTGTTCACTTCGTCGCCCGTCTGGCGCGCGCGCGCTGTACTTTTACGACCGACCGTTATGTTTTCGTCTCCTTGCTTTGCGTGCTAGATTTTTGCAAGCATTTTCGTCACTAAAATTCTGCACGTGTTCATTTTTCTGCCTCTGCCTAACACAGGGTATAAAAATGTTCGCTGGGGTATACTGGACTACTTAATCCCCTAGTTTTATATTTCACACCTATATCATATCCTCATTCTCTTGTTCTCCGCTAGGGTACTTTCCCTCTAGGGTATACCCGACTAAAAATACCCCTTTTAAAAAAAAACTCTTTTTTTTGAAAATACCTTTTTGGGCATGCTTGCGGGCTTTAATCCGCTGACATGCCACACCCCTAAACGCCTCTGGTCCCTGCTCGGGCGCCACTTGTAAAGATGCTACTGGCCGGGGTATAACTCTCAGTCTTACCAGGTCTAGCGAGTTACAAGATATTTATAATTTCGCTGGGAGAGAGGGCTTAAGGGGGAGGGGGGTGAGTATCCTGACCAGACCAAGCCTAGCTCTATTCCTGCACGCCTACACTACCGGGCCGTGGCCTTACGCCAACTACACTAGCGGGCCGTGGCCTCACGCCAAGTACACTAGCGGGCCGTGGCCTCGCACCAACTACTCTAGCGGGCCGTGGCCTCACGCCAACTCCACTACCCAAGCTCTCTATCGGGCCGTGGCCTCGTACCACTACTCTACGGGCCGCGGCCTCGCACCAACTACTCTAGCGGGCCGGAGCCTCGCGCCAACTCCACTACCCAAACGCTCTATCGGGCCGTGGCCTCGTACCACTACTCTATCAAAACACCAACCGGTAATGCCCACCCCGGGGCCACAATCTCGTTCGAATTATCCGGTTTCTTCTCGATAATTATAACATATGTACTTTATTCACTCCTCGCTTATTGCTACTTTATAGTACCTAACGAGCTAAACCCTGCCGCACTGTTTTCTGGAGCCCTAGCGCTCCGCTGTACACTCTATGACCTTCCTCGTCTCACAATGCACGTCTACCCACCCTTAGCGTTCGTTCCAAAGTGTCGGTGCGATCGCCGGCAAGCCATGCGCTTGCCTCGGCCGCTCAACTTCGCTGCGAGCTTTCGTAACTTCGCCTCGGAGCTTCCGCTCTTCGCCGCCGAATTGGAGTTTCGCTCTCGAATGCGGTGTTGAGCAACCGATCAATAACGCACGGTTGCAGCGGCGGCCGGCGGTTAAATTTAAATTCGCTCTTATAACTTTCGTGGCTCCTTGCCTCTTTACTCACTAATATAATTGATGATTATAATATAATTAATACACTGCGGCTTATAATATTGTCGGCTCCTTGCCTCTTATATAACTAATACAATTGCTACTTGTAACATTGGCGGCTTCTTGCCTCTTATATATCTAATACAATTGCTACTTGTAACATTGGCGGCTTCTTGCCTCTTATATAACTAAAACCATCAAGACTTATAAACACATTGTTGGGTTGTCCCGCCAGCGGCTCCTCGCCGTGATTTGGCCATGGGAACGATGGCTCCTCGCCAAGAAAACTGTGGGCGGCGGACCTCAGTAGCCGCCTCACAGAGTTATTAGTCCTGTTATTAAACAAATTAATATTGTTTGAATTAAACGTGTTAATCCCATAGCTAATGAATGGGTGGATTATGTTTATGAAAATAATTGAAGTTAATAAAATTAGAGAGTATAAAATTAATTGAAGAATTTCAAGAGATAGTTTATATAAAATATTAATTTTGGGGATAAATGAAAAAGAAATTCTTTTCTCTTGAAGTTTTAAAAGAATGGATCTTATTTTTGATTTACAAGACCAATGTTTTTATTAAACTATTAAAACTAATGATTATAATTTTGTATTGAAGTTTACCAATAATTTTATTTATTTGTGGGTTATTTTGTTTTGTTTCAAATCGAAAACATTTATTATCAATGCTTTTAAGTCTTGAATTTATTGTATTAATTTTAGGTTTGATATTATTAATTCTTTTGAATATAGTATATTATGAAAGTTATATTAGTATGATATTTTTTACTTTTAGAGTTTGTGAAGGTGCTTCAGGTTTATCAATTTTGGTATCAATATCTCGAACACATGGTAATGATTATTTTCAATCTTTTAGAATTATATATTGTTAAAATTGACTTTTTTTATACCCTGAACCCATTAAAAACGGGTAAAAGGGGTATTATGTTTTTGTGCAAAATGCAAATGTATGTAACAGGCAGAAGGAAGCATCTCCGACCCCATAAAGTATATATATTCTTGATCAGCATCAATAGCCGAGTCGATCTAGCCATGTCCGTCTGTCTGTCCGTCCGTCCGTCCGTCCGTCCGTTCGTCCGTCCGTCTGTCCGTTCGTCCGTCCGTCCGTCCGTCCGTCCGTATGTATGAACGCAAGGATCTCAGAACCTATTAGAGCTAGAAATTTTAGATGTAGGTGCTCCTAGTGCCTGCGCAGATCGAGTTTGTTCCCAAAAATCGATAACTTACTCCGTTTCAAAGTAATCGATAAAAATGTATATCGAAATGCTGTTTTTTAAGCAATTTTTGTAAATAATAAGAGCTAGAGTCACCAAACTTGACATGTAGCTTCTAGAAAAGTATATATATATCAAGTATCTTTCATTTTATACCTATCGCAACCTCCCCGCTACTCTCTATCTATTAGCACGAGCTGCATTTGGTGTTGGAATGTGAGGGTTCAGGGTATCCCCTAGTCGGGAGCTCCCGACTAGAGCCTCTTACTTGTTTTTAATTTTAGGTTGAGAGTACCAACCTGAACGGGTTACAAGCTGGGATTAATTTATTATTTTATACTTTATTAGTTTCGTTACCTATACTAATTGGTATTTTTTACTTAATAAACAAGATAGGAACAATAAATTTTTATTTCATGAATAATTTCATGTTTAATTTTGATTTATTATATTTTTGTATAGTGTGTGCATTTTTAGTAAAAATGCCAATATATTGGTTGGGGGTGTATTAGTTAGATTTGTATGAATTATAACTAAATGCGGAGTCCCACGTTGTGATCCAAGTATTAGTACGTAAGTCCCGCGTAGCTATACAGATGTACAAACACTCGATCTAGTGACGTGTGAGTGCATTCCTCGTCGTAACACAAATACACAGATGCTATGTCTGATTATACGTGCGTGAATCCCACGTTGCTCATCCAAAGATTGCGTTTGGTTATTTGTTAACTTCTTACGAAGATTAGGGTGGAGGTTTGACTTTACCTCTTTGACTTACTGGCCTTGTGGCTCAGCAGTATAATGCAATTAGAACAAAGAATTCTTTATTGTTTCTTGAACAATGTTTGACACAAAACTAAAAACTCCAAATCAAGAATGCTAAACTCTAAAGCCAAGTCTGGCACTCGCATCACGCTACAATGTCATGGTCGGCAAGCCGACTCAGCATAATCATAGGCGATAAGCGGAAGTCTCTTGCGACAATAACAAAAGTGTCCGATTACCGTCTCTGACCATTGCAGCGGCAGAGCGCTGATGCAGACGTTTTGCGCTGTGATTGCTTAAGGCAACCCAACAAACAATTATAAGCGCTTGGATTGCTAAAGGCAACCCAACAAACATTTATTATCGTAACTTATCAGTTAACTTGCTTGCCGGGCTTTCGTTGATGATTATTGCACCGTCGTCTACGTACGTGATTAAATCCAAATGGCTGGGCTGCGTGTGGCAAAGAGCAGTGCTTCCAGCGTGCAAGGCTCGTGCACAGGTATCATGTGCTGCCAGTTTGCAGAACGTGGAATAGGTTGTTGTGGTGCACACCGTGACTGCTAGGACGTCATCCTTACACTCGGCTATGATGTCATCTTGTAGTTGCAATATTGTGTGTTGATTTGATACGGGGAATACAGAGATTTTCTTACAAATAAACTTTATTCTAGGGTATGCGATTAATATATGAATAATGTTTTCGGACTGAAAGACCTTAATATTAGATGCTTCTTATAAGCTAACTACGGGTATGTCAAGGGTTTGTTCAACTAGAGACTGCAAATCATCATGGTTAAATATGGTAGGATTTATTATATGTGACTTAGCCAAAGTAACTGTTAAAATCAAATTTTGAATTTCTGTAATTAGCATTCTGTTTCTTGCCAACAGTGCTTCGTATAAATGTGGGGTGTCAACCAAATCATTTTTCTTTGCTTTAATTATTTGATTGATGGTATCTGTGAGTTGATTAATTTATTTTTGAATCTCTGAGTTAATTACCACCTGTCTATTGTTTGATTCTGTTAATTGAAATTCGGACATTTTGATTTTCTCGAAATCTGAGGCGTCTGGAGTGCCCGCTACTACCTTAAGTGCTGTGCCTAGAAAGTCTAGACTTCTGGCTATTCTGTAATGGATTTGTAAAACGGATAAAAGACTTCTAATGTGATCTGTATCAACATCTAGTAATTTTCGCATGTGTGACTGCGGGAATAGTTTAGCTAATCTTTCTGTCTCGTCTGCAATTGCTGTGCAATCAGACAAATTGCTAGAGTGCCTCAAGTAGTCCCTCTGTTCCCATACTAACGCATCGCCATCTATTACAGGAATGTAATTAGAGTGCGAGTAATCGGTGATACGACCGTTCACTATTGTCACCAGTACAAGTAGTAAGGTGACAGAAATTCTGCAATATAGAGGAGAATGAGAAAGATAAAAAATCTGTGCATCTTATGTCTATCACTAACTTATTTGTTTGGTGCGTAAAAGGTAGATTTTTATTTGAGGTTGTCCTTGTGGACTACCCTCCCCTTAACAAGAACAGACGTTCCCAGGTCTGCTTGTACTTTTTCCTCTGAAGATAATGGGGATAATTTGTTGCCCAGTCTCTTGTTGTTTTTTACAAACACTTTTTCGCCAACGTCCTGTTACCCTGTTTTGTCTGTTCGGGTTGCATCGCTCTATATTGGTTTTCTGGGCTTTTGATATTTTTTCTTTTATAGCCTGTCGGAGATTTTCAGATGCCGCATGAATGACTTCTACCGGTTTTAGATCCGTGACTGAGTGCAGAGTTTTGTTGTATTCTACAGTTGCTCTCATTATTAGCTCAGTTGTGTCATCGATTTTTTGATCGATTTTCAGGCACCTTGCGATTTCGGCTAGGGTGCTGTGGAAACGTTCTACTTGACCGTTTGAAACACTGTGGAGCGGAGGAGCATTTACAATGTCATAGCTGTTTTTTAGGAGCGATGTTATCGTTTCTGACTTAAAAGCTGCCTCGTTGTCGCAATAATTAGTTTTAATGTTCGGGAATAAATTCACTAACTGCAATATGGGAGCTCTGACATCGACTATTGTACGAGAGACTAATGGCTGGACGACTGCAAACTTTGAGAGCTTGTCGATGCAAATTAACAACTGTTTTTTGTCCGTATTGAATATGTCAATATGAAGCATTTCCCCAGGATAAGAGGGAATTGGAGTTGTTCCGAGCTCTTGTTTTTTGGGGTGTCTGTCGTACTTCCCTTTGGTGCAAACTTTACAATTTGCGACGATCTCACCTGCTAGCTTGTTAATTTTCAGCATTTTCATTTTTGGAAAATAGTAGTCGCGAAGGACTTGCTTTGCATTTTCCTAGGCTGCGCGATGCGCACGGTTATGTTCTGCAGTTATTATTTCCCTTTGTTCGTTCTTGTCAATAACGTCACACACCAAGTTCTTACAATGCCAAAATTTCGTTGACGGAAAATGTAACACAATGTTGTGTTGGAAACTGGCGAGAGTTGGCAGATCGCAATGTATTGCGTTTACAACGTTTGGGTTGATCACTTCTTTAAGTGTATTAAAAAGGGTGTTTTTGCCAGTGAAATTAATTAAATGGCGAGACTTGCTGCCAAAAAGTATGAAATTCGGTTTTAGTGGGAAACATGCCTCTTTTAAAATGTCAATGACAGTTCGCTGTGTATGGTTGCGATGTCGGAAGGAGGTTCGTCATGTAGAGCGTTTACATTTTGCCGTGACAAGGCATCCGCTACAAAATTTTCTTTACCTGGCTTGTAGAACATTTTTGCATCAATGTAAGCCTTCCACCTTTTTATCTTTGCGTTGGTGTTACAGGAAATTCTGCAGCTTAACTAGAGCCCATACAATTGCTAGTAACTCTCTTTCGTTAGTAGCGTAATTTTGCTCGCATTGCTTAAAAGTTCGCGAGATCAGTGTATATCATTGGGGCGACCTCCCTTGGATAGTACAGCCCCGATGCCACTAGCCGAGGCGTCGGTGGTTAGATGAAAAGGTTGTTTAAAGTCTGGGTACATAAGAATGACATCTTCTGATGCGAGAAAATTTCTTAAGCGTTCGAACGCATTGCGCTGCGTCTCATCGAACTCAACCGGGACTTTTCGGGACATGTGCTTGCTAACTGTTCCGTTTTGGCCTTTTAGAAAGTCCGTTAACGGCTTCGCAATCGCGGCGTAGTCTTTAACGAACCTTCTATAATAACTAGCCAAGCCGATGAATGATCTTAAGCTCAACAAATTTTTTGGCTCGATGTATTCCTGCATGGCTTTGACCTTTTCGGGGACAGTTTTTGCCCCGCCCCTGGTCACTATAAGCCCTAAATATTCGACGCTTTCCTTAAAAAAATTTGTTTTTTCTTGGGAAACTCTCATGGTAGCGTCACTCAAGCACTGAAGTACTGAGTTGATATTCTTAACATGATCGGCTTCATTATGAGAGAAAATGATCACGTCGTCTACATAGACGTAACATATTTTGCCTATCAATTCCCTGAGCACGTCGTCTATGGTTCTTTGAAAAATACTTCCAGCATTTTTCAGACCGAAGGGTAATCGACAGAATTCATTATTTCCGCCGTTTACCGAAAATGAAGTCTTCTCGCGGTCTTGTTCCGCCAGATAGATTTGATGATACCCTGATTTCAAGTCTAATGTTGTGAAAAACTTAGCTTTTCCCATGTTTGCTAAAATCATGGGTATGGAAGGAATAGGGTATCTATCAGGAATGGTTCGCTCGTTTAGTTTCCTAAAGTCGATAACCAGTCGTTTGTTTTTGCTGCCATTGGCATCAATACCTTTCTGGTCAACTACCCGTGTTGAGCTGTTGTATGGGGATCTTGATGGTCTTTTTATGCCATCTTTTAGTAACTGTTTGAATTCGTTGTTTACGAAATCAGCTACTCCCATTGGGTGTGGATACATTTTAGAATACACCGGTTCGTTTGTTTCCGTTCGACAGAAGGGTTTAAAGGGTAAAGCCTCGCAAGAGGTCGAAAAAACCTTTAATCTTTTTAAGATCATCTTTTTAAATTCCTTCTTGACGGAATTTGGGACCACAATATCGTCGACGTGTGTAAAATTCACACTATTGCAGTTGTAAAACTGTAACTTTTCCGCTGTATCCTTGTTTTCAAGGGTACCTTTATTTAAATTAATTGTTACTCCTGCCAGTGTTAACAGGTCGAAGCCAATTATGGCATCAAAGGTGCCAAGCGTGTCTAGTATGAAAAACGGAGACACTTGTCGGAAGACCGACATGAGTCATTTATTGGTGATTTTACTGGAGTCATGTATGGAACTCACAGTGAAAGACTTGGCGACTGGCATTATGTTTTTTAACTCCTTTACGGGTTTTACATAATTTTTTCCCGCGCCGGTGTCTATTAAAATTTTTAGTGTCCTCCCAGCCAACTGTCTTTCGATGACGGGCAGCCGGGAGCGCTCTCTAAAAAATTCAATGAGTCAACGTCAAATACGGATTCGTTATCCTCATCTACGTCATTGACTTCCTGCTCAGGTGCGTTCTCATGGCTTTCCTCGGTGTTAACCGGGGCGCTCTGAACAGCCTTGTTCAACCTCTGGCGCCTGTTGGTCTCTCTTGTTTTTGGTTATTGTTAGCGTTGTTATGATTACGCTTTACAAAGTGTGGGTTTTTCTCTTGGCGCTCATCCCTATTGTTCTTCCCCTGCTTGCACTGGGTACGAGCCCTGCCGGCTTCAGTAGCCTGGGCTATTTCTTCAAGTGCTTTAGCATATGAAGATGAATATAAATTTCGCTCAATGCTCGCTTCTCTGGCAAGTGCCAAAGCAGAGGGCAAGTATTTGGGCTGCGCTGGGAAAACAATTGCCCTTAAGGATTTTTTTAAGCCTGAGATGAACGCATGCAACGCATCCGCTCTAACCTCCTTGTTTAATAAGTCAGCGCCTTCTTGGTCGTGAGACACGATAATTTTGTTAGTAACCAGGGTAAGCTTTCGCTCGACAGTATCGTAATACTCCATTAACCCTAAGTCGCCTTGTCTGACCATCTCTAGCGCTTGGCGCAGGGTGCGTATTGATGTCCTATCTGAGTATGTGCAATCTAGCCTTGCTATTATTGCATCGAAATTTAGCACCGTATTGTGCGACACTAATAATGCCCTCGCGGACCCTCTGATCTTGTTTCTGATTATAGTCACAACTTCATAGTGTGACGTGCTAGCATTGTACGGCCTGAAAAGCTCGTATGCATCAGTGGCTGACTGCCGCCATGCCACGTAGTCATCGTGAGCCCCGTCAAAATCTGGGATAGATTTAACAAGGTCAATCGGAATTTCACACCTAATTGCTGAGTCGACAAGAATTCTTTCAAAAACTTCTACTTGAGGGGCATATATGCGCAAAGTGGTGATTTGTGCTTGAACTGCTTGCAGCTCTGCCCGAAAAGTCACTTGTTGCTGCGCCAATGCTTGGTTTACAGCTTGACTAACAGCAGCTTGCACTTTCGCCTGAATCTGATCTGCGTTCATGATTGTTTGGTTGTGTGCTGGGCTAAAGTCAGGGATCTGCACTTGGCTACAATTGTGGTTCTGTACTTGGCTAATGTGAGACACTGGGTTCTGAGCTTGGCCAGTGTAAAGGTCTGGGTTGTGTGTCCGGCTATTATTTTCTGTTTCCCAGCTTATGTCGCTATCACTATCGCACTCCACCTTTATGTGTCTATTTAAATCAAAGCGGCTCATATGCCTGCTATTTTTTGTATGCCAATTTATTAACTTTGTTCGCATTAATATGAAACATTAAACATTTAACTCAAACAAGCGATTAACGCAGCGGCTTAAGTCGAATAATTCAATGTTTCGTTTTGTCGATTGTTTTAAATCGGTACCACACAAAATGTAATTGCAAAAAAAAATTATTTTATTTTGTTTTGCCGATTGTTTTAAATTGGTACCACATAAAATGTAACTGCAAAAGATTATTTTTATTTTTGCACTGCGTTGGCTAAAACGTAGAACGTGATGACAGAGACAAATTTTCTTTAATAAATTCTTTTAACTTTTATTTTCCTTTATTTTTTATATTTTTCCACTTAGTAGAAGACTTTATTTGAACTTACAAGATTTAGTGTGGGACCTAGTATGTTGGGCGCCAATTATAACTAAATGCGGGGTCCCGCGTTGTGATCCAAGTATTAGTACGTAAGTCCCGCGTAGCTATACAGATGTACAAACACTCGATTTAGTGACGTGTGAGTGGATTCCTCGTCGTAACACAAATACACAGATGCTATGTCTGATGATACGTGCGTGAATCCCACGTTGCTCATCCAAAGATTGCGTTTGGTTATTGGTTAACTTCTTACGAAGATTAGGGTGGAGGTTTGACTTTACCTCTTTGACTTACTGGCCTTGTGGCTCAGCAGTATAATGCAATTAGAACAAAGAAATTACGGCAGCGTGCCGGAGTAGTGAATTCTTTATTGTGTTTTGAACAATGTTTGACACAAAACTAAAAACTCCAAATCAAGAATGCTAAACTCTAAAGCCAAGTCTGGCACTCGCATCACGATACAATGTCATGGTCGGCAAGCCGACTCAGCATAATCATAGGCGATAAGCGGAAGTCTCTTGCGACAATAACAAAAGTGTCCGATTACCGTCTCTGACCATTGCAGCGGCAGAGCGCTGATGCAGACGTTTTGCGCTGTGATTGCTTAAGACAACCCAACAAACAATTATAACAACAAACATTTATTATCGTAACTTATCAGTTAACTTATGTTTACGTCAAACTGATTTGAAGGCTTTAATTGCTCATATAGGAATTGTATTAGCAGGACTTTTAACCATATCTTATTGAGGGCTATGCGGGTCCTATAGATTAATAATTGACCATGGATTATGTTCTTCAGGATTGTTTTGTTTAGCTAATGTATCTTATGAACGTTTAGGGAGACGAAGTTTATTAATTAATAAGGGTGATGATGTTTATTAAGATCTGCTAATATAGCAGCTCCTCCTACATTAAATTTATTGGGAGAAATTTCTTTATTAAATAGAATTGTTTCTTGATCTTGAGTTTCTATAATTATACTTTCTTTTTGTTAAAGTACAAGTTCAATTATGTAGTTTGCCATCACTAATCTTAATGAACCAGTTCACATTTGTTCTTATTGTATGAACCTTCTGTAATTACTCTCTACTCTGGAATAAACGTCCGTCGTGTTCACACTGTTTGTCGTGTTTTCTCAATTTCATTTGGTTGCCTTATTATTACTAAGTTAATTGCCCTGTGCAGACTTATTTTACTCTAACATTGGTTATGGGCTCAGTGTCACAAAAGTATTAATAAGGAAAAATGAGTCAATTTCAAATCGAGAAGTTAAATGATAAAAACTACGATGTATGGAGTATACAGATGAAAAGTGTTCTAATTCATCAAGAACTTTGGAATGTAGTCTGTGGCAAGTTGGAGGTTAACGCAGCTGCTGCAAATACAGTTTTGATGGATGAAAAGGCGCTCGCGAGCATCGTTTTAAATGTTAATGTGGCGCAATTAAGCTATGTAAAAAATGCACAGACCTCTAAAGAAGCGTGGGACAAATTGCGTGAAGTGCATGTGCCGACAGGTCCAATTCATAAAGTTTCGCTGTATAAAAAGTTGTAAAGCATGAAATTGGAAATAAACGAAAATATATCGCAATATATAAATTCGTTTATTGAGGTTATTGACAAGCTAACTGAAGTGAGCATTGATTTGCAAGACGAGTTAAAAGTAATTATATTACTGTCATGTTTAAGCTCGGAATATGAACATTTCGTAGTTGCAATGGAGACAAGAGACTCATTGCCAGCTTTTGATGTACTTAAAATTCAGTTATTGGCAGAGGCTGATAGAATATCATAAAATTGCGAAATAGGTAACAGCCAGCAAGCATTTTTAGTAGGCGCTCGTTCGGAGAAAAGAGAGCACAAGATCAAAGGCCGCGCAAAGAAAGACTGGAAATTCAACGGAATATGTTTCAATTGCGGTTAACGCGGCCACAAATCGACGGAATGCAAAGAGAAGCGAGAGAAACAAAAGCAGTGCGAATATCAAAACGAAGGACAGCATTGCAAAAAGAACATGCAAGAAAAGCTAGTTGGTGTCTGGACAGTGGTGCCACTACGCATATGTGTTTTGAGAAAAACTTGTTTGTGGCGTTTAAAGAAGACACATCAGGAATTATGTTAGCGGGAGATAAATTCATAGAATCGAAAGGCAAAGGAGTCGTGAAAATAAAAACGCATATTTGTGAAATTCTGTTGCAAGATGTTTTGTATGTCCCGTCGCTGCATATAAACTTCTATTCGGTCAGTAAGGCTTTGAAATTCGGACATTCAGTTGTTTTCAAGAACAAGCGTGCAATAGTTAAATGCAAGAACGGCTCTGTTACTAATGGCTGATTTAATCGGAAATTTATTTTTGTTTGATGATGTGAATCAAAATAAATTGTTTTCAATGTAAGAAAAGGCAATGGTCTGGCACAATCGGTATGGCCACCTAAATTTTCGCAGCTTAAAAGTGCTAGTAAATAGTGAACGTGTCCACGGTATTGATTTAAAAAACTTCTCAACTGAAATAAATTGCAACACATGTAATTTATCAAAAATTTGTGCATTACCATTTCAAAAGAACGATAAAGGTGCAACTAATTGTTTGGATTTAATACACACGGACGTATGCGGGCCTATAAATGTTGCTTCAATTGGTGGTGCAAAATATTACATAACTTTTATAGACGATCGGTCAAAAAGAATTTTTGTATATTTTTTGAAATCCAAAAACGAAGCTTTTGATAAGTTCGAAACATTTAAAAACCTGGTTGAGTGTCAAATGCAAAAGAAAATAAAAGCCATCCGTAATGACAATGGCAAAGAGTTTGTAAATGGTAAACTCGATGCGTTATTCAAAAGTTGTGGCATAAAAAGACAGTTAACAGTGCCCTACACACCACAACAAAACGGAGTAGCAGAGAGAGTGAATCGAACGTAGAAATGGTAGTAGAAATGGCTTGCGCTATGATGGTCCATGCAAACGTTGAAGAAGCCCTATGGGCAGAAACTGTTGCAACTGCAGCCTACATACGGAATAGGTCTCCCTCCCAGGCCGCTGGACAAATTGCATCGCGAGAAATTTAAGCCCAAAGGAAAAGAATATATGTTTGTTGGCTATTCTCTTACTGCAAAGGCATATCGACTGTTTGACAAAGACACTAAACAAGTGATCGAGAGGGGTGACGTCAAATTTGTCGAAAGAGAAGCGCAAAAATTAGTAGTTGAATCTCCATCTAATGAAGATTTTACTTCTTTTCTAATAAGCAGTAACATGTGTGAGTATCCCAATGTTGGAGAGGCAGCGCCAGAGGAGCTGCCAGCGCAGGTGGTTACGTCAGAGCCAGCAATCAATGAAGAAATCCAAAACCAACCCATAATCGATAAGCATTCAGACGATGATATGGAGAATTATGAGAGTTTTGGAGATTCTGGTTCATCGAGTAGTACTGCTGAAGAAGTGGCCATACGACGAGGCCCAGGCAGGCCTACGCTTATTCGAACTGGAAGACCTGGAAGGCCAAGAAAGCAGTACAACGAGTTTCATAATATGACTTACTATGACATGGAAACTCCAAATACAGCTAAGCAGGCGTTGTATGGCAAACATGCGTTTGAGTGGGAGGAATCTATGAAATGTGAGTACGATGCCCTCATTGCAAACAACACCTGGTCGCTGGTTGATGTGGGTATTTAAAATAAAAAGAGACAGTCAGGGTAATATTGAGAGGTTCAAGTCAAGACTGGTCGCCAAGGGTTTCAGCCAGCAATATGTAGTGAACTTTAGTGAAACATTTTCGCCAGTCATACGATATGAAAATATTAGAATGTTATTAGCTGTAGCTGCAGAAAAAGAATTACATCTGCATCAAATGGACAAATGCCTACCTCAATAGCGAGCTCACCGAAAGTGTATATATGAAGCAGCCGGAACATTTTGTCAGTTGAACAAAGCGTTGTACGGACTCAAGCAGTCAGGCAGAGCGTGGAACAGCACTCTAGATGACGCATTAAAAAGACTGGGATTTGAGGCCACACAAAATGAACCATGTTTGTATAAAAATATTTCTGAAGATTCGTACAATTTGATAGCTGTATATGTAGATGATTTAATAATAGCTTGTTCCAAACGCTCAGATCTAATGCACTGTAAGAAGAAGTTGCTGGAAATGTTTGATGTTCACGACAATGGCCAGTTAAATCACTTTATAGGCATTGAAATACAACGTGAAGGAGATCTAGTGCTATTTCTATTTGTCAGAAACAGTATATAGGGTGCCTACTGGACAAATACGGCATGGACGTCTGTCGCCCTGTGTCGACACCTTTAGTTCCTGGATTTCAAATAAGCTGAAACGAAGACCAATGCAGCAAAGTAGACGTGACTGGATACCAATCACTAATTGGATCACTTACGTATCTGGCCATCTCAACTCGGCCGGATATAGCTCATTCTGTAAGTGAACATGAGTCCGCCGCATTGAGCTACCTGGGAAAGACAATTGACCTAAAGCTCTATTATCGCAAAACTGGTCAACGACTGCATGCATTTGTCGATGCAGACTGGGCTAATGACAGCATAGATAGAAAATCGTATACTGGCTTTGGATTTTATCTTGGATGTTCAGTATTTACTTGGTAATCGAAAAAACAAGGACTGGTCGCTCAGAGCAGTACTGAGGCTGAATAATAGGCTGAATAGCCTTATCAACGACGGCAAAAGAGGCAACATATTTACGAAGACTACTGAAAGAAATTGAGTTTCATCGTCCAACAGAGCCCGTGCAAATCTATGGTGACAATTTAAGCGCTAAACAAATTGCAGCTAATCCTGTACACCATTAGCGAACAAAGCATATCGATATTAAATATCACTACATACGAGAGGTTCTAGCATTACAAATTGCTTGTATTAATTATGTTCCCACAAATGAAAATGTTGCAGATATCTTAACAAAAAATGTACAGAAAGAAAAGCAAGCAGAAATTTGTTAAATTGCTCGGTTTGGTTGAATAAGAAATACTGTTTGTCAAATTAAAAATATTAACTTGAGAAGAAGTGTTAAAGTACAAGTCAATTATGTAGTTTGCCATCACTAAGATTAATGAACCAGTTCACATTTGTTCTTATTGTATGAACCTTCTGTAATTACTCTTTACTCTGAAATAAACGTCCGTCATGTTCACACTGTTAGTCGTGTGTTTTCAATTTCATTTGGTTTCCTTATTATTACTAAGTATATTGCCCTGTGCAGACTTATTTTACTCTAACATTTATTATGCCCAATTTTGAACCCATTGAAAATGGGTAAAAGGGGTATAATGGTTTTGTGCAAAATGTAAATGTATGTAACAAGCAGAAGGAAGCATCTCCGACCACATAAAGTATATATATTCTTGATCAGCATCAATAGCCGAGTCGATCTAGCCATGTCCGTCTGTCTGTCTGTCTGACTGTCTGTCTGTCCGCCCGTCCGTCCGTACGTATGAACGCAAGGATCTCAGAACCTATACGAGCTAGAAATAAAATTGAAATTTTAGATGTAGGTCCTCCTGGTGCCCGCGCAGATCGAGTTTTTTTCCGATAAACGATAACTTGCCCCGTTTTAAAGTAATCGATAAAAATGTATATCGAAATCCTGTTTTTTAAGCAATTTTGGTAAATAATAAGAGCTAGAGTCACCAAACATGACATGTAGCTTCTAGAATAGTATACATATATCGAGTATCTTTCATTTTATACCTATCGCCACCTCCCCGCTACTCTCTATCTATAAGCGCGCGCTGCATTTGGTGTTGGAATAAGAGGGCTCAGGGTATCCCCTAGTCGGGAGCTCCTGAAGATGTTGGGGAGATTATTTAATCTTTAAATATAGTGAATTTATTTAAGTAATTTATAAAAATAATAAAAATTTTATTTTTACAATGAAAATGTAAAGTTTTATTTTTAACTATATAAATAGAAATATAAATGGAATTTAACAGGGCTGGCAAGTCAGTCACTGCCCGTGACAGTGCTGGAACAACTCAGTAACCGTTTTCCCTCCTGATCACCAAAGTCACGTCTTACAAAAATACTGGTGATTTTTGTAATTAAGTGCAGGTCAATATTATTATCACATTAATAATAATTAATAATAATTAATTAATACTAATAACAAATAATCAAAACTAATGGCGTCAAAGAACTTTAACCACCTTTGCCTAAGTCTCCAATATATAACCCACCGGAAAAGGATCATCCGCCATACGTTACGCTGTGCGGGGGCACAACCTAGCCCACCACGTAATGCATCGCCACGACTGCCTGTTCCTTAGGAACAACTACGGTAACGTCGTCCCTTGCACGTGGCATCAGCTTCCTGGGCCCATCTACCCCGTCTCTCCATAGTCCGGACCTCCACGCCGTCTTGAGTAAATTCCCGCCCAAGACTGCAGCAAGACCCAGGTACCCAAACCAAAACGGACCGTTCAAGGCCAAAAAAGCCCGGTTTTCGGCCCTCTGTTACGAAGAGGAAAGCCACACTTGGAGGTAGAGCAAGCTGCCAATAACATCGTCGATAACGGTGTAGATGAAGATGATAGACCATCCACCTCGCATGCAGCACGCGCAAGGGCCAGCAGACAACAAACGTCAAACCAAAACCCGCCAGGAAGGCAAGGAATTGGACAGCATCGTAGGCGAGAACACCTACACCGTGAGAGCGCTCAACTCTGGCGACTGCATCATCCAATGCCGCAACTCGGATGACTACAGAGAGGTGGCAAGGCACATTCGCGAGAGCGGTTGCATGTTTCATCACCACGAACTTACAGAGGACCGACCATACCGCATAGTCCTAAGGAATATACAACACGAGATCCCATCTCAAGATATTTCAGCGCAACTGGTAGACAAGGGGCACCACGTTGTCCGCATATACGCCCCGCGTAGCAGAGTCAATAACGAGCCACTCAATATGAGGTTTATTGACCTGAGGAAGGCGGACAACAATAATCTGATAAAATCCATAACTGTGTTATGCAGACATAAAGTCTCGTGGGAGAAGCCTCGCAAGACGTCGGGCCCAGTCCAATGTATCAGATGCCAAGGGAACGGGCACACTAAGTCCAATTGCTCGAGACTCCTTGTGTGCAAGGAGTGTGGGAACAACCATCCAACAAGCGAATGCACACTTGGCAAAGATGAGGATCGGTGCTGCTACCACTGTGGCGAATCGCACGCAGCAAATTGCAGGGGCTGCAAGAAGTATCTGCAATACTCCTTTCAGCAAAAAAATCAGCACAAGGCAAATGGCAGAGATGCAAGCCGCTTAAAGGATCGTCGCCCTGAAGTAGCCCCTCCTGCCCGCAGCTTCGCTCCCGGACAACAATCGTTTGCCAGCGTCCTACACCGTAGCCAGCCCGAAGTGCACAGAGCTCGCTCATCGTCGCGCTGAAGGAACACAGGCAGCATTCCCAGTCGATCCTATCCAGCTGCTGACAATAGCCCCAACTCAGCCCTTGAAATTATGCTAAGCGCAAAAAATAACTTGCTCTAATATGAACCCACTAAGGATAGCACTGTGGAACGTTAACGGAGTCTTTTCGAAAGCGAAAACGAGATCTCAACCTTCATCGAGCTCTACCACATTGATGTGTTTCTGCTCACGGAGACTCATTTTTGCTCCCGTATCACATTCAGAGTGCCAGGCTACACTCTCCACACCGCCAACCATTCAGATAACAGCCAACATGGAGGAGCAGCAATACTGGTCAGGTCGTCCTTGTCCCACCATCCACTTGAGTCGTCCTGCCACTGGCATATGCAAGTCGCTGTTATCCGACTCGGCTCCGGCAGGGGCGACTTCAACCTTGCTTCTAAACTGCCCTCCGGCCTTAAGAGTGACTGAGGCGCACTTCCAAACCCTTTTCGACCAGCTCGGCCCGCCATAAGTACGGCAAGTGAACTGGAGAGCTATGTTGACCACCTCACAGCAAAAATTACGGAAGCTGCCAGACGTGCAGCCCCGAAAACTCTGCCTGGCACTCACACCCTCAGAAGCTCCATACTTAACCCTGAAGCCAGGAGTCTCCTTGCCGACAAAAGACGTCTAAGGAGGCTGTACATCCGCAACGGAGATCCCTCTGCCAAGGCGGAAATGGTCAGCGCGTCCAACCGGCTTCATCGACTGCTGGCCAGGACCCGAAGAGAAAACTTTGATAGCCTCCTAGAAACAGCTGGTAAAGACGGCAATATCACCTTCTCAGTGTGGAAACTCACAAGAAACATTAAAAGGCAACCAATTCTATACCTCCCCGATCGTGGATTGTTCTGGCCTCTGGCTATAATCGGACGAGAAGGCCAATGCGTTTGCTGATCACCCGGAAGCGATTTTTACGCCCTTCCATTTCGCAGATGTTGCACAGCGCCACAAAGTGGCTGAAACACTTGATGCGCCACTGCAAATGGCTCTCCCAATAAGAAGCATATCCCCCGCGGAAATCGAAGTACAGATGAAAGCGCTCCAGCTAAAGAATACCCCTGGACGCGACGAAATTATCAACAGAGCAGTCAACGCACTCCCACGCAAAGGCATCATGGCGCTTGCGTTCATTTTCAATTCAATGCCCAGGATTTGTCACTTCCCGAAGCAGTGGAAATGTGCGAATATTATTACGATCGCCAAACCCGGTAAGCCGCTAACTCAGCTGGAATCTTACCGCCCTATAACGCTCTCCAAAGTCTTCGAGCGGCTCCTATTAAGTCGACTTCTGGAGCTCGACGAGGTCACGCGCCTGGTCCCTCACGGCTGTCCCGTGCAGGTCCACAGGGTAGTAAACCATGTTCTGAAGGCATTTGAAGAAAAGCAATACTGCGTCGGAGTGTTCCTCGGCGTCAAACAGGCGTTCGACAAGATCTGGCACGATGGCCTTTTGTCCAAGATCAAAGCCCTACTCCCAGCGCTATACTTTAGCATCCTGAGCTCCTTTCTGGCAGAACGCACTTTTAACGTGGCAGTTAAAGACCAAAGGTCGGCTATCAAAGGCATAAGAGCAGGTGTCCCACAAGGCACCTCCCCATACAAGGACAAAACAGTGCAGACTTCAGCCCTACGAGTCTGCTGGTGGCAACGAACGCGGATGATACCGCTTTTCTAGCTTCGCACGACCACTTGCAAGCTGCAACAAATGCAGTGCAAGGCTGGCTGCTGCAGATCGTAAATTGGACAGCTAATTGGAACATCGCTATAAACTGTGCCAAGTCCGCTTGCGTCACATTCACGCTGCGCCCAGACAGTTGCCAGGGGTTTCGGTTCAATGGAGGAACCGTTGAGCACACCGGCTCATTTTGCAACTTGCGCGTCCACTTAGACCGAAGGCTCATATGCGGAACGTACATCACAGCAACAAAAGCAAAATGCCTAAAAAGGCTCCAAAAACTCAACTGGCTCTTGAAACCGCAAAGCAAGCTCCACATTTCCACAAAGGCGCTGCTTATTAAAACGATGGTAACGCCCATCTGGACATACGTCATCCAAGTCTGGGGCACGGCATCAGCACACCAGCTGCGCCGCATAAGAGTGGCCCAAGCAAAGACAGCACGCAAGGTCGCCGGCCTACCATGGTATGTTATAAAAGACGCCATCAAACGCGATCTCCGCCTAACAAAGATCGGATATCAATTAAACTTCTGTAGCAGCCGATACGCCGTCAAGCTGCTGCAGCACCCGAACGCGTCCGCCAGGGTCCTGGCCGACCCTATCAGTGAGAGGCGCCTCCGAAGGCCGCATCCCGACGACCTACCTACGAGGCGTATTATTTAAAACATCATTGTAAATAACATCTCTGTAAATATTATATAAGTTACATACAGTAGTAGCAAAGACATTATAAACACTAAGATGAGTAACGCCCATACATTTGAATGCGACGCAAAATTTCTAGCCTGGCCTTTCATCTGGCCTTTGAGGCTTCGTACGACATGCCTGCTGATTGACTGTTCGTTCTCTAAACACCAGATGAACGAATGCCGAAGTCGCGGCTTGCTGATGCTGACACGAGCAACGAAGTTAGTCGCTAGCCTGCCTTCAGCAAAGCTGGTCGATGGTGCTTTGCGTCGCTTCGTTTTCGAAGTACATTGAGCGAAACAGTTTAAAACTTACGATCGACGCAAAGTGCCTGTGCTTTATCCATGAAATGCATGCTTTATTTAAATGATATATTACTCTAGATACTAACGATTAATTTTACAGGAAAATATAAGAATTAAATAATTTTTACACAAGGCGCATCTTGTGCAATAACTACGATAAGAAAATAGATTGATTTCACTTTTGTTTTTGAACAGTGTATTATGTATCGTGAATTATGCATGCATAAGAACTTTAAAGTATGTACGTATGTGTTGTTATTCACTGCTCTGCCTTTAGCTGGCAAGAAATTAATTTAGTTAGTTTTCTAGCGCAGATCATGACCTATCCCAAATTTGTGTTGATATATGAATGCAGTTTGTGTACTGACTCCGTACAAAATATGTATTTCTAAGTCGATGCAAATAATTATGTAATTTTTTATATTTGATCTGCGCTAGAAAACTAAGAAAATTGTTTCTTTGCCAGCCAGAGACTTTGCCAGAGCAGTGGATAACAACACATTCAAATATGCTGTTATGTATGTATATTCACACGCATACAAGCATAATTGCTTGCACGGCCCTCATAGCGCCGAAGCTGAAAGCACATTATATTTTTAGCTTTTTCGTTCTCTCGGCTGTGACAGCGCAATGATACAGATTTCGTTTTCGTTCTCAATTTAAAAAAAAATTAAGCTGCATAGTAGCATTTTGTTGTACGGCGTTACTCATCTCAGTGTTTATATTGACTTTGGTAGTAGTAATTATAAATCATTCCCTTAATATTCGCTTGGTAGAGATCAGAAGGCAGTGATCGATTCCAGCGCAAAAAAAAAAAAAAAAAAATAAAGAATAATATTATACGTATAAAATCGATCCTTTTTATACCCTGAACCCATTAAAAATCGGTAAAAGGGGTATTATGTTTTTGTGCAAAATCCAAATGTATGTAACAGGCAGAAGGAAGCATCTCCGACCCCATAAAGTATATATATTCTTGATCAGCATTAATAGCCGAGTCGATCTAGCCATGTCCGTCTGTCTGTCCGTCCGTCCGTCCGTCCGTCCGTCCGTCCGTCCGTCCGTATGTATGAACGCAAGGATCTCAGAACCTATAAGAGCTAGGGACTTGAAATTTTAGATGTAGGTGCTCCTAGGTCCTACGCAGATCGAGTTTGTTTCCGATAATCGATAACTTGCCCCGTTTCCAAGTAATCGATAAAAATGTATATCGATATCCTGTTTTTTAAGCAATTTTGGTATATAATAAGAGCTAGAGTTACCAAACTTAACGTGTAGCTTCTAGAAAAGTATATATATATATCGATTATCTTTCATTTTATACCTATCGCCAATTCCCCGCTACTCTCTATCTATAAGCGCGCGCTGCATTTGGTGTTGGAATATGAGGGTTCAGGGTATCCCCTAGTCGGGAGCTCCCGACTAGAACCTCTTACTTGTTTATATGTATATTTGTAGATTTTAAGTTTTTAACTAATTTCCGCTGGTCATAAAATCATTTAAGTGATCAGTCACTTGACCTACATATGCAGGTGTAGGTCCTTGCCAAACGTTTACCCTTTCGGCCTAACGGGCTGCTGCAGGTAATCAGGGGGTCAACATTCATTCATCAATTCAAACCCGAAATCATTAAAAGGAAGGGCGCGCGTCAGACGTGTCTGTGTGTAGAGGTCGAAAATTAGAAATCCAAAAATCTTGTCAAATTTGCATCGGGGACAGGCAGTCAGGCCACCAATAACCAACCAACATGCACAGACACACACAGACAGTAAAACGGTAAATAGACAAATTGAATGAGCACTGAGAGTAAGCCAAAGCATTTCCTGTAGTGTGACTAAATAATAAAATGCATCGATGCCGTTCTATCACACAAGTCATATGTATTTTTTACCCACACTCACTGTCTGAGCGTGCGGCCGCTCTCGAACCTCAACAAAAACGAAGGCGACTTTGGACCAGCCGCATTTGATACGCGAGGCCCCAGCCATTTACACTGGATGGATGGTGATTCTACACAAGTGAAGTCGACCATCGATTCAGGCTTTTGAATTTCTGTGCTTAGCATTCTATTTCTTGCCAAAAGTGCTTCAAATAAATGTGGGGTGTCAACCAAATCGTTTTTCCGAGCACTTATGATCTTGTTGATGGTGTCCGTCAGTTTGTTTATCTGTTTCTGAGTTTCGGAGTTTATGGTATTGGACTCTACTAGTTGCGCCTCGGTGATTCTGATCTTCAAGAAATCTGCTGCATCAGGTGTGCCTGCAACCACCTTCAATGCCGTCCCTAAAATATCAAAGCTTCTAGCAAATCGATGGTGTACTTTAAGAACTGACAAAAGGGTTCTTAGGTGGTCTGTATCGACGTCTAGCAATTTGCGCATATGCGATTGGGGAAAGGAATCCGACAATTTTTCTGTTTCATCTATCATACTGCTAAACTCTGAAAGGTTACCTGAGTGTCTCAAATAGTCCCTTTGTTCGAACACTAACACCTCACCGTTTATTACCGGGCTGTAGTTACCGTGCGAAAAGTCGGTGATCCGTGCATTAGCCGCTGCCAGGGGACCGCCCTCCCCTTAATCAAAACAGACGTTCCTAGGTCTGCTTCCACTTTTTGCTCTGTGCATAACGGGGTCAGTTTGTTTCCTAACCTCCTATTGTTCTTTTGGTGTACCTTTTCTCCTACCTCAAAGGTACGGTTTTGTCTAGAGTTGTTGCATCTTTTGATGTTGTCTTCTTGGGCTTTTACTAGTCTTTCTCTGATGTCTGAGCGATGCACATTGGGCCCTGCGTGAACAATCTCAATTGGTTTCTCACGGGTGACTGAGTGTAAGGTTCAGTTATATTCTACCGTTGCCCTCAGGATTAGTTCTACCGTGTCACTGTCTAGCTTTAGGCATCTAGCGATTTCTGCCAAGGTGCTATGAAAACGTTCAACTTGACTATTCGATGAGCTATGCAGCGGGGGCGCATTCACAACGTCAATGCCGTAGCTATTTCTGAGCATAGAAGTGATTGTCTCGGAATTGAAAGCAGCCTCATTATCGCAATATATCGTTTTGATTTTAGGAAAAATGTTTACAAGCTGCAATAGGGGACCTGTGATGTCGACTATAGTTCTGGACAATATCGATTGAACGACTGCAAACTTGGAGAACTTGTCAATACATGTCAGGAATTGTTTTTTATCGGTTGAGAAGATGTCTATGTGCAACATTTCGCCAGTGTAGCTTGGGATGGGTGTTACCCGGAGCTCTTGTCTTTTAGGGTGCCTGTCATATTTGGCTTTGCTACACCCTCGGCAGTTTGCAACCACTTCTTTGGCAAAGCTGTTCATATTGGGAAAATAGTAGTAGCGAATGCCCTGCTTGACATTTTCCTGCGCCGCTCTGTGCGCACGATTGTGCTCAGCTGTGATAACTTCTAACTGATAATTTTTATCGGTTATGTCTTGCACGAAATTTTTACAGTAACGAAATTGGGTGGTTGGGAAGTGGGAAATTAGCTCGTGTTGGAAGCTTGCTAAAGTAGGCAGGTCGCAGTGTATAGCGTTAACGACGTCTGTGTTCACGCTCTGTGTTCAGACTTTAAAATGCTGCTTTTGTCGGTGAAATTAATAAAGTGGCGTGTTAGATTCCGATTTAGCGGAAAACGTGCTTCCTCAAGAATAATTTGGTTCCTGAAGCAGTTTAGTGGTTTATCAGTAGCCTCGATTGTGTAGATCAGTGGGATTTCGCTGTGAACGGTTGCAGCGTTCGACTTAGGCTCATCTTGCAAAGCGTTAAGATTCTGCCTGGAAAGGGCATCGGCAACAAAATTTTCTTTGCCTGGTTTATAAAAAATTTTGGCATTGTGCTGGTCTATGTATGCCTTCCATCTTTTTATTTTTGCGTTCGTGTTTTTGTCAGCTACCGCGAATGTGAGAGGTCGGTGATCAGTGAAAATGTCAATTTCCCTGGACCCATACAGAAAGTTCTGCAAATTTCCCAAAGCCCATACAATAGCTAACAATTCTCTTTCATTAGTGGCGTAGTTTAACTCTGCCTGTTTTAGGGTACGGGATATCAATGTAATTGGTCTACCATCTTGGGATAGGACTGCGCCAATGCCACTAGCCGAGGCATCGGTGGTAAGGTCAAAAGGCTTTTTAAAGTCTGGGTACATAAGTATGACATCTTCTGATGCCAAAATGTTGCGAAGGCGCTCGAACGCATTACGTTGAGATTCATTGAATTCGACAGGGATTTTCTTTGAACTGTGCGTACTAACCGAGCCGTTTTCGGCTTTTAGTATATCCGTTATTGGCCGAGCTATAGCGGCAAGGTCCTTGATAAAGACCCTGTAGTAACTTGCTAGTCCTATGAAGGATCTGACACTGTACACGCTTTTCGGTTCAGGGTATACTTGAATAGCTTTTACCTTTTGCGGGTCGGATTTTGCTCCGTCCTTGCTCACAATGAAACCTAGGTATTCTACGCTTTCTTTAAAAAAACCAGTCTTTTCCTGGCTTACTCTTATGTTTGCATCGATTAGACACTTGAGTACAGCATCGATGTAGCGAACATGGTCTGATTCATTGTTTGAAAAGACTATGGCGTCATCTACATAGACGTAGCATATCTTTCCAATATGTTTCCTTAGAACATCATCCAATGCCCTTTGAAAAATGCTGCTTGCATTTTTTAGGCCGAACGGCAGACGGCAAAATTCGTATTTGCCGCTTTTTACTGAGAACGATGTCTTTTCGCGTTCGTGCTCTGCGAGGTAAATCTGGTGGTACCCTGACTTTAAATCTAGGGTAGTAAAAAACTTCGACTTCCCAAGGCTCGCTAGAATCATGGGAATGCTGGGCATTGGGTAACGGTCTGGGATGGTTCGTTCGTTCAGCTTCCTGAAATCGATGACTTACCTCTTGTTCGGGTTACCATAAGCGTCAGTACCTTTCTTGTCAACAACCCAAGTGGGGCTGTTGTAGGGCGACCTCGAGGGCCTGATAATGCCGTCTTTTAGCATTTGTTTGACTTCGTTGTTTACAAAGTCGGAAACGCCCATTAGGTTTGGGTAGGCTCTGGAGTACACCGGTTCGTTATTTACTGTCCGAATCGTGGCAATGATAGCAGTGTTGAAAGGGAGAGCTTCGTTAGCTGTTGAAAAAGCTTTTTTTCTTTTAATTATCATACTCTTAAATTCCTTCTTAACGGAGGCAGGCACCACAATGTCATTGTGAAATTTACGTCAGCGCAGTTGTGGTACTGAAGTTTTTCAGAAATGCCCTGATGTTCCAGAGTGTTCTTTGCTAAGTTCAACTTAACCCCGGCCTGTGTTAACAGGTCAAAGCCTATGATAGCGTCGAACGAGCTGAGAGTGTCTAACAGAAAAAATGGTGAGGTGTACCGGAAAATGTTCATCAGGCACTTTTGCTTAATTTCGGTAGAGCCGTGTATCGAGTTCACCGAAAACGGTTTGGTGACCGGCATTATGGCTTTAAGCTCCTTTACGGGCTTGACATAATTTTTTGCCGCACCTGTGTCGATTAGCATTTTTAATGTTCTCCCAGCAAACCGTCGCTCGATGAACGGCAACCGGGAGTGTTCCCTAAAAAATGCACCGAGTCTTTATCTGGAGCGTACTCGTTGTCACTTTCAATTTATTCAACTGCAGCCTTTGCCGCCTTCTCGTACTGTGCCTTATCTTCTTTAGAGTCCTCTTGAACTACAGTATTAAGACGCTGGCGTCTTGGGCCTGTCGCACGGTCGGAAGAGTTTCTACGCTTCGCGGCGTTCGAGTCATTAGGTTGACGTTTACTGTATTCAGGGCGCTGCCTAAACTTAGAAGATGAGTCAACCTCCATCGGTTGTGGGGCCTGCGCTTGGTTGTCCCTGTTAGTCTGTTCTTGAGGGTTGCCCTTTGGGTGCTTGACAAAATAAGGGTTCCTATCCTGATTTTGGTCTTCCTTGCTAAACCTTCCTGGCTTGCCATGGGAACGGCTTTTGCTGTTTTCAGCAACTTGAGCATAAGAGTTTGCGAAAATACTTCTTTCAATACTAGCCTCTGCCTCTCTGGCCAGAGCCAGCGCAGAAGGAAGGTCTTTAGGCTGTGCTGGAAAGACGACGGGTCTGAGATATTTTTTTAGGCCTGAAATAAAGGCATGCAGGGCGTCGGCTCTAACTTCTGAGTTGAGCAAATCGTCGCCCTCTTGCTCGTGTGCCATGACAATCTTGTTGGTCACTAGTGTGAGCTTTTTCTCGACTTCGTCGTAGTATTGCATTAAGGGCATGTCACCTTGCCTGACCATTTCTAATCCCTGCCTCAGTAGGCGCAAAGATGTCTTATCCGAGTAGGTACAATCTAGTCTGACCAATATGGCATCAAAGTTTTACACTGTGTTGTGTGACACAAGCAAGGCTCCAGCTGGGCCTCTGATTTTGTTTCTAATGATGGCGACAGCTTGGTAATGTGCGCTGCTGCCGTTATAAGGCTTGAGCTCGTAAGCGTATATGGCCGATTGCCTCCATGCTACATACTCATCCTGAATGCCTGTGAACTCAGGGACGGACTTGATTATGTCCAGCGGGATGTCACATCTGACATCAGGCCTAACTGAGATTTTTTCGTATGTAATAATTTGAGGTGTTTCCACCTGTAAATTCTGCACCTGAGCAACTAATGAATTAATCTGAGCTTGCAACTGGGATTGCTGTTGCGACAGCGCCTGTCTGACGGCATTGTCAATGAGCGCTTGGATCTGATTATGTTCCATGATGTTATCTAAAGGGGCACCTGCTAATGGTTGGTCTGTTTCCCAGCTATCGTCACTGTCGTATTCAACTGCCCAACTCATTGGCTGTTGGTTGGCACCACACAAATATTTTATTGCCGATCGCAAATGATCGGTCGATTAGCGAGTTTGTAAGCTCTGGTTGCGCAAGAGATAGAATTTATTAAAGTGGCACTTAATTTCTTCGGCCGTGGCTAACAGTCAGCAACAAGAAAGAATAAAGTACCTTTGCACAAAAAACTTTGCTTTGGTAAAAGTATGCAAAGAAAAATTTGTATTTGGAAAAATAGAATAAAATTCTTCACTACTCGAACTTACATGATCCAATTCGACAATGGGTTCGAATTTTAGTTGGGCGCCAATTATTAATCAGTATCGTCGTCCCGCGTTGTAACACAGCTCTATGTGTAAGTAGTCACTGTGACGATCCGCGTATCCTTCCTGATCCTTCCTCTTATCGCAGCAGTGTTCTCTCGGGTCCAGCGCTGTTAAGAAGATTATGTTGGCAGTTGACTGACTGCTATTGCTGGCCTCGGGCTCAGACATTCCGGCAATGGCGGAGTTGTTATTTATTCGGCAACTTCAGTGTTACTCTGTTCACCTCCAACTACCTTGTTCGAGTTTACAATAAGTACGATTATGCCCTAAGCGACAATGCATCACGCCACAAAGTCATGGTTGGCAAGCCGACTCAGCATTCCATACAGCGCAGCGCTTTACTTCGAATATGAAGTGTCAGCATACCACTGTTGGTCGTTCTTAGCGCAGAGCGCTGAACTCAAATTTGGCGCATCAGCATTACTCATGCAAAGCTACTTAATAACTAGAGCAATACATTGTGCAATATTTAACTTAGTTGTTAGCTTGCACAAATGATCACACTCACACATACAGACTTTGTACGCGTACACAAATAGTAAGGTTTGTATGCATGCAAACATATAAATGCGTATTTCATCATTTATTATTATTATTTTTTTTTTTTGTTCATAAGTTTGAAAGTGAGCTCACCAACTGTCTAAAATCTTGCCTCACAGTCACTTCAGCACATAAAGAATGTTTATAAAGTGTGATCATTTGTGCACTCATTGCCGAAACGGTAATGGAGTTTTCCGAATTGTTTTCGCTGTGCAATGAATATAGAGTGTAGACAAAGACGTGTGGTAGGCGTCTGCGAAAAATATCAGACTGAGACGAGCGGAAGATATAAAGAAAAGTGGACAAACACCCTCAAATTGCAACCAGAAATATTGCTAGTATAAGTGTTATTATTTTAGAAAGTTTTTATGTAGTTATATTTAGTAGCTTACACGAATTATAAAATATTTATGTTTCATTTATACTTTGTTGTTTTACTGCTTGTTTCTCGATGGGCCGCGCCGGCTGACTCATCGGTTTCTCTGGGTGTAGTCCCATCCCTGGCCCGCAGTCCGCACAATCGATAACAACAAAGCTACACGTCTGTAGCAAAAGAGACCTACACAACACTATGCAAAACAAACCATAAATTCGATAACATCAAACAATCGGAACTTCTATCAAATGAACAACATAAACAACTGCGACGACAAGTAAATGTAAACAACAAAGAAAACACTATTAAACCATTTTAATTTTCCAGATCGGGTCCTGGTTCCGGACCCAGCGTTCCCGCCCTATCATGAGACGATCACCTTCACTTGTCTCCCTCATTTTGGCAACTAGATGGCCTGCATCAGCCCGTGCCGGCTGTTATGCCAACTCTCCCCATCATCAGATATTTAGCCGGACATTGTTTTCTTTCAGTAGGTGCGTATAATTGAATGCATTTTCTTATAATTAGCAACAGTTTCAATCTCTCGTACCTCCTTATATTTTTACAGGATATTTTCAAACTTATATTTATGGTTTCGCGTAAGTTGACTTTTCCTGAATTTTAACAGGGGCGTACAATTTGCGTATTTTCTTATTGTTATGAACAATGGCCAATGGCCAATGCATATATTGCTTTGCATCAGTGTATAATAATAATTGACATTAATTTTAAAAATTTTAATTTTTTTACAGAATACATTGTTTGACAACCTTTAACTGAACAGGCGACGAAAACACTGCCAGAAGTTATTGCCAATCGCCACAAAAAAAGATTCAGGAACAGTGTACCCATGCAAGCACTTATAACCGGGTATGTTACGATAATCTGTCGTGCCGCAGGTAGGTGATATATATTTAATCGCTTAATTCTACCCTACCCTACCTAAAGAGCTCTCTGGGGTAGTAAGGGGCGATAGAAAGGGGTAATTCAAGGTATATAAATTAAGAAGTTGCTGTCCAGCGCAGTCGGTCGCTGTCCAGGGTATCTCGCAGTCAATATGCGAGGAGATTGTAACTAGTCTTCTTATGTTGATTACGTTGGGAGCTTCACTTCGCTCTCTTATCACTGGCCTTGTGGCTCAGTGGTTGTATCAATAATAAGAAGGTATGTTATAACGGTAAGCCCGGAGCAAGTATATTTATTGAAAGTCAGATACGAACTTAACTAGAATTGAAACAGTGAATTGGATCTGAACCCAAAGGCTAGGCGCATAAGCTTAGCTGCTATATCCGGCAAGACGAATCAGCATACGCCAACACTGTCGTGTCAGGTTACCGCTGCTGGCCGCAGTGGCCAGGCACTAAACTCATGCGTCAGCAGAATGTTGCAATGTAAGCAAAGTGCACTGCAACATTCTTGCGTTCTCATCAACATGGCATAAATATGAAGTGCAATTCTTATGTGTTAACTACTCCCCCTCAAGCTTTTGACCGTCCTCCGTTATTTTATAGCTATTAAGTGGCCTTCTGTACTTCCTTAGATGCTTGCCTTCTCTTTACAATTTGCCAAACGATGATAAAGCCAATGCTAACGACACTGAGGATGATGCCTGCTGCAATCCAAATCTTATGTGACCCGGCGGCCTTCAATTCGTCCTTGAAACTTTGGATAACGCGCAGATTGTGGTTGTTCATTCTCTGCAGTTGAAGCATGCTTAGCACTGGATCGTGGCTGATGATGCTGAGTAGAGGCAACACTGCCACGCCTGGCGATCTGGTTAACATCTCGCGCTGGTTTACATATTTTGTGCCGTTGATTGTGGCCGAAGAGATGAAAGTGACGAGGTGTGTCCCGTTTGTAGTAATCTCTGGATCATCGTCTGTGCTGACCTTGGCAGCACTCTCGTTGATAATGATAATACCGTCATCGACTTGTGTAATGGGCTTTAGGTGGCTTGGCTGCGTGCGGCAAAGGGCTGTGCTGCCGGCGTGCAGTGCTCGTGCGCAGGTGTCTTGACAGCGGCGTAGGTCGTCGTTACGCATTCATTGAACGCTAGAATGTCATCGTCGCATTCGGCTATGGTATCATCTTGTAACTGTAGTGTGACGTGTTGGTGTGATTTTCTTGCAGATGAGCTTGACCCTAGGATACGCTATTAATATGTGGACAATGTTCTCGGAAAAGTCAGTTGGTTTTACGTGAGTACCTGCCATGTTGGCTTAATCTCACGGTATTCGAAAATACAACGAGCCGAAACAATGCGTCGGACTATCGCCCCTCCAGGACCCTTTCTGCTCGAACAGTGTCCCTTCGGTACCAAATTGAATGAATGCTGGGTAGAAGCATTACATTTCCCCTTGGTGGGAGGTGATTCCGAACTAAAACCTCAAAAAAGCTATGTTTTGGTTGAAACTCAACTCCACGTCGAGCAAAGCTCTACCCGCCCTTTGGGTATAAGCCACAGCCACCACGATACTCCCCGAAGGGCCGCAACCAAAAAGTCAGGATGGAACAAGTTCCGCGGGCTCCTGGCTACCCGTGGTACCAAATTTACTTACAGTTTTGGTCGACTGCCGTAGATGTATACTACCCAGCTTTGCCTCTACCGGCCTAAGAATGGGTCGTCTTATTTGTTTCGCCGCTCGAATTAGCTGGTTGTCCGAATATACCTCGGACAATCACCCAGGGTCACCACGTGGAGGCCACTAATAATGCCCTTCTACATCGGTCCATTAAACCTCAATGTTCTCGGACTGGAGGATCTTGATTTTAGACGCTTCGGTTAGGCTAACTATGGGAATTTCGACAAGGTGTTCATTTATAATTGATTTCAAATCATCGCGGTCAAATATTGTGGGATTTATCATACCCGCTTTGGCTAGTGTAATTGTGAGTGTCAAGTTTGATATTTGATTTATTAGTATTCTATTTCTTGCTAATAGTGTTTCATATAAGTGCGGTGTGTCAACCAATTCATTTCTTTTAGACTTAATTATTTAATTTACCGTGTCGGTGAGTTTATTAATTTATGCCTGTGTTTGTGTATTAATAAATACATGCCTATTGACCACCTTACTTTTTCGAAATCAGAGGCGTCTGGCGTGCCTGCTATTACCTTGATTGCTGAACCCAAGAAATCTAAGCTTCTTGCCATTCTGTGGTGCACTTTTACTACGGACAATAGATTTCTGATATGCTCTGTATCCACGTCTTAGTAGTTTTCGCATGTGCGACTGAGGAAATAATTTAGTTAATTTTACTGTTTCCTCTGCTATGCTAGCGATACCAGTACCTTTCCGTCGATTACCGGGGTATAATTGGAGTGGGAGTAGTCGATAATCCGACCATGAATTACTCCTAACACTAGTAGGATTGCAAGTGCAATCCTGTAAAAATAAAAGAAGCAAAGAATGGAAATTGTTGTGTGCTTAAAATGCTATTTTAGCTTGTGTGATTTTTACTTGAGAGCAACAATCATTTGAGGTTGTCCTTATGGACCACCCTCCCTCTAATAAGAACAGACGTTCCCAGGTCTGCTTGAATTGTTTCTTCTGTGCAAAGTGGTGTTAACTTATTTCCTAATCTTCTGTTATTTTTTACAAAAACTTTTTCGCCTACCTCAAATACCCTGTTTTGTCTATTCGGGTTAGATCTTTCGATGCTATCGTGCTGGGCCTTTGCAATTTTATTTTTAATGGCCTGCCTAAGTTCGTTAGTCGCTGCGTGTATTATGTCGATGGGTGTTTGGTCTGTGACCGAATGTATGGATCGGTTGTACGCGGTTGTTGCCCTTAGTATCAATTCAACTGCGAGTCTGCTGTGAAAACGTTCGACTTGGCCATTTGAGCAACTGTGTAGTGGTGGCGCGTTCACAATGTCGACGTCGTACCCGTTTTTTAACAGCGCCCTGATAGTTTCTGAATTAAAAGAAGCTTCGTTATCGCAATAAATTGTCTTGGTCTGTGGAAATAAATTCATGAGATGGATGATGGGCGGTTTTACATCCATTATTGTGCGAGATGCCAGTGGCTGTTCTACTGCGAATTTCGAGAATTTGTCAATGCAAGTAAGAAATATTTTGTTGTCAGTTGAAAAGATATCAATGTGGAGTATTTCTCCAGCGTATGATGGAATTGGTGTCTCACCAAGTATTTGTTTTTTGGGATGCCTATCGTACTTTGCCTTAGTGCATATTTTGCAATTTGTTACTACTTCGTTGGCCAACTTCGTCATTTGTGGAAAACAATAATCGCGAAGGATTTGTTTAGTATTTTCCTGGGCGGCTCTGTGCGCGCGGTTATGTTCGGTGGTGACAATTTCGATTTGTTCGTTTTTATCTGTAATGTCGACCACTATATTTTTGCAGTGCCAGAACTTGGTTGCCGGAAAATTTACCACCAAATCACGTTGTATACTGGCTAGTGCTGGTAGGTTGCAGTGTATTGCGTTTACCGCGTCTGTGTTGATGAGTGACATGATTGTTTCGAATAGGGTGTTTTTGTCTGTGAAGTTTATGAGGTGGGGTATTTTTTGGCCAAAGAGTATGATAACTCGTTTCAATGGGAATTTCGCTGCTTCAAGAACAATTTGATTTTTGAAACAGTTTAAAGTCTTTTCAGTCGTTTTGATCGTGTTGGTCAATGAAATTTCGCTGTGAATCGTTGCAGCGTCTGACTGTTTATCGTTTTGTAAGGCGTTTACATTTTGACGAGACAGGGGATCCGCCACGTAATTTTCTTTGCCTGGTTTGTAGAACACTTTTGCGTTGTGTTCATCGATGAATGCCTTCCATCGTTTGATTTTTGCATTCGTGTTTCTATCTGATACAGCAAAAGTAAGGGGCTGATGATAAGTGAAAAAATTTATTTCTTTTGTCCCATAGAGGTAATTTTGCTGTTTACCTAGAGCCCAGACAATAGCTAACAACTCTCGCTCATTCGTGGCGTAGAGTGTCTCGCTTTGCTTTAGCGTGTGTGAAATCATGGAAATAGGTCTGCTCCTTGGGATAGAACTGCACCGATGCCATCCATTGAGGAGTCAGTAGTTAGGTCAAAGGGCTGCTTGAAGTCTGGGTACATAAGTATGACATATTCTGATGCCAGAATATTTCTCAGTCTTTCAAAGCATTACGTTAAGTTTCGTCAAATTCAATCGTGACCTTTTTGGACATATGTTTGCCCACCGAGCCATTTTCTCCTTTGAGAATATTGGTTAGAGGCCTTGCTATTGCTGCGAAGTCCTTAATAAGCCCCAAGTAGTAGTAACTAGCTAGTCCCAGAAATGATAGCTGGCTAAACAGATTTTTCGGCTCAGTATACTCTTGTATCGCTCTCACCTTTTCAGGGTCAGTTTTTGGCCGTTTTGGGTCACCACAAAGCCTAAGAATTCGACGCTCTCTTTAAAGAACTTGGTATTCTCTTGTGCTACTCTCATGTTGGCATCGGCCAAACATTTTAAGATTGTGTCAATGAGTTGCACATGGTCAGTTTCGTTTTTAGAAAAGATTATTACGTCATCCACATAAACTTAACATATTTTTCCTATAGTCGATCACTTATCGTTTATTTTTGCTGCCATTGCTGTCAAGGCCTTTTTTGTCAACAACCCATGCTGGACTGTTGTATGGGGAGTTTGATGGTCTTATGATACCATCTTTAAGTAACTGCTTGATTTCGGTATTTACGAAATCTGAAACTCCCATTGGGTAAGGGTATAATTTTGTGTAGACTGGGTCGTTATCTACAGTGCGGATTGTAGCAATGACTGAGGTATTGAATGGCCACGCCTCGTTAGAGGTCGAAAACATATCGAGCTTACGGCGAAAGGGCTTTTGACAGGAATTACTTCTTTTAGCTCCTTTACGGGCTTAATGTTATTCTTTGCCGCTCCTGTATAAATTAATATTCTTATATTTTTCCCACCCAGCTATCGCTTGATGTATGGCAGCCTGGATCGTTCCCTAAAAATTGCAATGAGTCGTTGTCGCATGACTCGCTGTCGTCTTCGATTTTGATTGCACCGGCCTCCGCCGACCTCTGATATTCTGTCTCTTACGAATCTGGGGCGCTCTGAACAACGTTGTTCAGTCGCTGCCGCCTTGGTCTTGTTACACTATGTGACGTGTTTAGCCTTTTTGGGCATGTTCGCCCTAGTTTGGGGCTTTGGAAAATTGGTGGCTTGCCTACATTTAGAAGATGAGTCAATTTTCATTGGCTCACGGGCTTGCCCTTGGTTTTCTTTTTTGTTCTTATCATGGGGGCTGTTATTGCCTTGCTGCCTTTTAACGAAATGAGGGCCCCTCTCACCGCCACGATCATCTCTATAGTTTTTGCCTTTTTTCGTGTGCGGTCGATTTCTATTATCTTCCCTCGCCTGTTCTCTCTCTGCCATGGCTTTGGCGTAAGATGCCGAAAATATACTGCGCTTTATGCTCGATTCTGCTTCTCTGGCTAGTGCCAATGCAAATGCTAAGTCTTTCGGCTGTGCCGGAAGAACAATGGCCTAAAGGGACTTTTTTAGTCCAGAAATAAAGGCTTGCTCTGACTTCACAGTTGAGCAATGTAGCGTGTTCCGCCTCGTGTGACATTACGATTTTGTTTATAACTAGGGTCAACTTCCTTTCGACCTCATCATAATATTCCATGAGGCTTAATTCACCTTGCCTAACCATTTCGAGGTTTTGCCTCAAAAGGCGTAGCGAAGTTTTATATCCATATGAGCTATCTAGCCTAGCTATGATTGCGTTGAAATTAAGGACTGAATTGTGAGACACTAACACTGCCCTAGTTGCGCCCCTGATTTTATTTCTGATGATTGTTATCGCTTGGTAAAGCGTGCAGCTGCCATTAAATGGTTTGAACAGCTCGTACGCGTCTACGGCCGATTGCCTCCATGCTACATACTCGTCAGATACCCCACCAAACTCGGGAACTGATTTAATTATATCGAGAGGAATATCGCATCTGATTTCTGAGTTCACAAAAATTCTATGATAAACTTCCACTTTTGGAGCTTGAATGCACAAACTGCTAACTCTTGCGCTCATCTCACTAAACTGTGCCTGGAATCTCTGTTACTGCTGCGCCAATGCTTGGCAAACAGCGTTCTGCACTAGCTCTTGTACTTGATTTACATTCATTTCGCTTTGTGAGTGGCTCTCACTAAAGTCTATGTTCACTTGATAGTCCCTTTCCTCTGGATCCCACTCTGATTCACTGTCGCACTCTGCTTTAAAATTTTTAATCGCTTCCAATCAGCTCATATGCGCTCCTATTTAACAACGAAATTTTGATGTTGCCGCGAAATGCACTAATTGACATGGACCGCTTAAGTATGAAGTACATATGTAAATATTTATTTGTGGTTTTGTTTCACAGTACACTTTTGCTGTATTCAGCAGTTTGATTTAAATCCAGGATTCAATAATTTGAAAAAATTTGAAAAAAATTTGTAATGAACTTACATAGCACGAGACATAAGTTTTTAATCCTTTCTAGGGTGTAGATTTTCGTTGGTTGGGCGCCAATTAAGAAGTTGCTGCCCCGCGCTGTTGGAGGATACCTAACAATGCGTGCTAGCTTGTATGTGGTCCAGCGCAGTCGGTCGCTGTCCAGGGTATCTCGCAGTCAATATGCGAGGAGATTGTAACTAGTCTTCTTATGTTGATTACGTTGGGAGCTTCACTTAGCTCTCTAATCACTGGCCTTCAGTGATTGTATCAGTGATTGTATCAAGAAGGTATGTTATAACGGCAAGGCCGGAGCAAGTATATTTATTGAAAGTCAGATACGAACTAAACTAGAATTGAAACAGTGAATTGGATCAGAGCCCAAAGGCTAGGCGCATAAGTCTCAGCTACTATATTTCTGCAAGCCGAATCAGCATACGCCAACACTGTCGCTTGCGACATAGGCAAGTGTCAGGTTACCGGGCCGGGCACTGAACTCATGCGTCAGCAGAATGTTGCAATGTAAGCAAAATGCACTGCAACATTCTTGCGATCTTATAAACAATAGTGTATTCTTATGGCATAAATATGAAGTGCAATTCTTATGTGTTAACTTGTATGTGAGTATTGTTCGCGCAAGTACAAAGTTTTAAGCTTTTATATTTTATAGGCGCATATGCATAACCTTTGGAGCTTACCCTCACCGTTCGCAGTGGAACTTGGCATAAGTACACATATGTATATATATATATATATATATGAGTGTTCCATTTCGTCCCTCCTCGCCCCGAATAAAAGGCAGCGGCAGAAACAGACTCATGTTTGAGACTAAATTTAGGTTATATATATATATATATATAAACTAAATTTACAAATTGCAAAAAAATATTCTCTCTTTCTTTCTTTCCGCTTTGGTAGCTCTTCTCGCCGCTGAGATGGTTGCGCCGCTGAAAAGTGCGCGGAGTATGGCCGACGTGCTCCTCTGCTAGGGCAGAGATGCGCCGCTGGGCCGAATCCTGGCTCTTACGGTGGGCCTCTCTTGACCGAGAACTGGTCTCTTCGTTGCCGGAACCGGGGGTCGTTTTTATTTATTAATTTTTGTTTTTGTTTTTGTGTGTTCGTCAAAGGTGGCGCGTAAGTTTTATGCTTTGAATTTGTATGCCTCGGCACAATGTTTTAATCAAAGTTTTATTATTTAACAAACTAAAGTTCCTCGTTATATATATTTGTTTTATTTTTATGTCTATTGCATATCGGCTTATTTTGCCGGTCAGAAACTTTTCTTTCAATTACTTTTGCACGGGGTCGGTATCAAAAAGGAAAAAAAACACTAATGTGCTTTCAAGCACGGCACGCCCGCCGTTGACTGCTGACAAAGTCGAACTCCCCGCGCTGAACTGGGCAGCAACAACCAAGGTGCCGAAATTCGGCGCACGCATACATTTAAACATGGTCAGCGTTGCTGCCCATACGCGGGTCAACGGCCCCAATGAAGGCTAAGGGCATATCCAAGGGCATGCGATCCACTAACTTTATCATCTCTTTGGGACCGAATCGGGCAGCCAATAGCAATCGCTCCTTTTGGCGCCGTGGATCGCAAGCCCGGCGTTTGAGCGCCGTTGTGTGCCCGGCTTCACCCCGATGCTCTTCCCCTATGTCAAAAGATATCAGCGTGGCCGATAATAATGCACGCAACCAATTGCAAACAAAATCGATGTTGACGATATGTAAAATGCAAACATCACCACGTAGATTATTGTAAGCGCGAACCCTACCGTTACAACGAATCTGCGTGCGCATTTCCTATCTGTTTCGCCCAGCCGGCCAAATAGAACGCCCAACGTAGGCCACACCCACGACCCTGAGATGTCAGCACCTTGACCATCACCGCCAGCGTCTCTACCGGAGTTCTATTCGAACACCCCTCGAGTTCTTTGTCATCTGCATACGGCGGAAAAATCGACCACTCTTCGGTCCTCTACCCGGAAGATTCGGTTGTTGGTGCTGCGCCCGTTCCTAGCATGAGGACTCCTGACGAACCTCGGTCTGGGTGGTGGATACCCCCTCCTACGCGTACCCTGCCTTTGAAGTTTCGCCGGTACTGGCGATGGAAACGTTCCACGCTGTAGCCCTTCGTCCTTCGGGATGGCCATTGTTTTCGGGTCCGGCGCGATGTGTCTCGGTGGCTCCGGCTCCGAATAATGACCGAATCGATAAATGTTTTTGGGAACTCTAGGTTCCCTAGATGCCGCTTAGTCGGGGTCGCTCTCTCTGGGACTCCTCGATGGTTCGTTGGCGTTCCCCCTAGATCTCCTGCTGGTCGCGGCGGTGGCGTTGCTGACGCTTCTTCAGCGTCTGAAACCCCATGGGATCCCTGATCCTCAGTCATGAGCGGGTTCTTACCACAAGGCACTAACCTTACTCTTAATAACACCTATCCACGACAAATGTTGCTAATATTGAACTATAAGTAAATAAATAGATAAATATTAAAATTAATAACCACAACACCCACAACAAAATCTTACCTCTATTCGAGCTTTACAATTTACCTCCCAAAATTGATATCTGCTGGCACAGTGTAGAGGTTTCTGAATTCATTCCGAACCCAATGCGATGCAAATCTTGCCAAAAACTTGGACACACACAAAAACACTGCAAAAGCGAACCGGCATGTAATTTTTATTGTATTTTATTAATTTATTAATGGTCGACAAAACGAGTGTCTTCCTCATTATTCCGTAGATTATACATACAATAGATAATGGAATTATATGCTAAAAGCCTAGTTTGATACCACAGTTCTCTAAATAGCATCACCGACCGACGGAGGTGTTTTAGTTGCCAGTCCGGCCAGCTCTGCCCTTTTTCACAGCTAAATTTGTCAGTGACGCTATTAGAGCCTACATCTAAGCAGAAAGGTGCAAGTAGGAAAAAAGTGTTCTTAAGTAAAATAATCTTAGTTTGCTATATTAATTAATAAAATACAATAAATAGGAAAAAAGAAGGTAAGAAGATTGTTAATAAAGTAAAGAAATGTAAGCTAGATATATAGAGTGTTAAGTAGATAGGACAGAGAGAAAAAAAATAGGAAAAGTAATGGGAAATCACCGACGCGGTGGGGGAAAATTTACAGCCTGTCCGGCAAGCTATGCACCTGCTCATAGCTGGGAATGGTCACTGACTTCCCGAAGGTATTCTGAAAGCAACGATTTTATAAGGGGTAGAGAAAGTTCGGTAGAGATAACGTGATGCAAACTATTATAATTTTTACATAGCACGCGAAAAGGATTGTGCATAGCGTAGTCTGTTGTGCACGTAGACAGGAATAAGGGGCGGTAATTTCTGGTTGGTCTAGACGGAACAGAGAATTGAAGACGCCCTAGCAGAAAAGGAGAATCTATATCGCCAATAATCACCTTATGTAGAAGGACAACACCGAGAATTTTCCTACGGTTGGTTAACGACGGAAGGTTAAGAAGAAGCAGCCTGCTGGAGTAGGATGGCAACCGAAGATTAGGGTCCCAATTTAAACCTCGTAAGGCAAAAAGCAGAAATTGCTTCTGAACAGATTCAATACGATCCTGGCTATTGTTATACTGTGGAGACCAGATGCAAGAGCAGTATTCAAGGATAGGGCGAACAAGAGAGATGTACAGAAGTTTCGTTATAAAAGGATCGTTAAACTCTTTAGACCATCGTTTAATGAATCCAAGTACACCTTTTGCCTCATTAACGATGGTATCTATGTGGAGATTGAAACACAGCTTAGAATCAAAAAGAACGCCTAGATCCTTAACTGTTAGTATACGTTGCAAAGGGGTATTGTCGATTGTATAACTGACAAGATAAGGTGTACTACGATTAAATGTCATAAGCAACACTTTGAACAATTCAAATGCAATTGATTGGCCGAACACCGAAGTTGCATAGCGTTCAAATCGTCTTGTAGACGAGAGTGATGTAGCGGATTAGTGTATGATAGAATAAGTTTCACATCATCCGCATACATGAGTACACGGGCATGTGATATAACCGAGGGGAGATCACTTATAAAAAGAGTAAAGAGTAAAGGTCCAAGATGACTACCTTGAGGAACACCAGAAGTAACCTGAACTTGTTTAGAGGTAGTCAGCCTCAGCATTACTCTTTGGGTCCTACCTTTTAAATAAGAATTATTCCAAAGCAAAAGAGACGGAGGGAAACCTATTCGGTCAAGTTTAAAAAGTAAAATGTCATGGTGCACAGAGTCAAACGCCTTACTGAAGTAAGTATAAATGACATCAGATTGCATTTTCGAAAGAAAAGCATCGTTTACCAAGGAAGTAAACTCAAGCAGATTGGTCGTAGTTGACCGATTCTTTACGAATCCATGTTGAACAGGGGAAACAACTGATTTGCAGAAATGCTGCAAATTCGAAGTGATTATTTTTTCAAATAATTTGGGAATAGCGGACAGTTTTGCAATGATCCTGTAATTTTGTATATCAGACTTTCCACCTTTCTTGTGGAGAGGTATGATATAAGATTCTTTCCAAAGAGATGGAAAGACAGAAGATTCAAGAGATAGATTAAAAAGCTTTTGCAATGGATAAAGAAGGGAAGAACTACACTCCTTGAGTAGACAACTAGGAATATTTTCAGGCCCAGGAGAGTAAGACGATTTTAAAGAGTTTATAGCGAAAAGGAGAGAGGAGTGTGAAATAATAGGAGGAGGTATAGAACTAGAGGAAGAAATAGTATAAGGGTAAGAATTATTTTTAGGACAGACTGAGGAGTAAGTTGATTGGAAAATATTAGCAAAGAGGTTAGCAGAATCAGAGTCATTACTAGCTTTATCCATCCCGAAAGAACAAAAAAGTTGGCAAACTTGAAGATTTACGCTTCAAGTTTACAAAATTGTAAAACTGTCTCGGATTTTGGGCAAATTGCCTTTTACAACGAGTTAGATAATTCTTATAGCATTGAGAATTCAGAAGAAAGAAGTTCGACTTGGCTATGGAATATTTAGCCAAGTCTGTACACGAACCAGACTTTTTAAACTTTTTAAAATATTTAGATTTTAAGTTTTTAATATGTGACAATCTGGGAGTAAACCAGGGTGGTTTTGAAGAAGTAGTCGAAGGAATTGACTTGGGAATACTCATATCTAAGAGGGAGTTTAGGGTGCTATAAAAAAAAGTAATAGCAGTATTTATATCAACCGAGTCATATAAGACAGACCAATCGGTTGCATAAATAAGCTGATTCAGCAATGAATAATTTCCTTTGCGAAAGCAGCGGCGGGGCTTATTGGCTGATGAGCACGAAATGAGACGATTACAATTGAACATTGTAATCTCTAAAGTAGGATGATATACATCCTCAGGAAGAGATAAAGGAGGGGACCTAGACACATTAGAAATAAGGTAGTCGTTAACAAATACTAGGTCAAGTGTTCTATTCAAATGATTAGAAATTGAATTGATTTGAAACAACGAAAGATCAAGCATGCAGTCTATAAAGTCATGCTGTGCTGAGGGCACTAGATCATTTTCGGCAGTGAATAATGACCAAGAGATGTTCGGCAAATTAAAATCACCCAACACCATAAATAGGTCATTATCACGCACGTGTGAAGAAACTTCTTTAATACAAGTAATATGTTTCATATAAACATGAATATCAGAAGAAGGAGGGACATAAGAGCATGTGATATAGATATTCCGTGTAGGAAAAGACACCTTAACTGAGACAATCTCAGCGTCAGTAGGCGTACTAAAACAAAAAAGTTCTGACTGGAGAGTGGCTTTAACGGCAATTAATACCCCACCACCTCGAGTCGGCCGATCATTTCTATACAAAATAAAACTATTCGAAGATACCTCAATATCGGATATTGCTGAATTTAACCATGTTTCTGAAAATGCTATTATATCCGAGTCGAAGGAAGTACTGGCCTTGAAAAGAATTTTAAGCTTTGAAATAAGACCTCTGACATTCTGATAATGAATACAGTTTTGGTCAGAAGATGAAGTTAGTTTTTTTGGGCAGAAATGGTACCCTGTATTAAAGGGACTGGGAGGGTGACAGGCTGGTAACGCTTTTTTGGCTTGAACTCGTGAACAATCATGTGTGGAGGCCAAAATTTGGGATCACAAATGATTGGGAACATATCATGTGAAACATTTATTTTGAATGATGATATTTCACGAGGGGTGGAGAAATTAAATTTGGTTATTGACACGCTAGCAGAAGATTTACTAGCAATATAGGCTGCCAATGACTCAGAAGTGGTGTCCGATGAAAGTCGAGTCACAAAAACTTGCCTACGAGGGGCAACAACCGTTAAAGTAGGTGCTGATGGGGCTGCAGGTAATACAGGAGTTGGAGGGGCTAAAGAGGTACCATGATTGTGTTTAACAATCTGGGCAAGATTACGCGCAGCTCTACCTTTGCGGCCGGAAGCTGACGGGGCTGAGGCAGTTTGGATAACTGGGACAGTATCAGGTACGGGCTCTACTGGAACTACTATAGGGGATGAAATGGGGGTAATTGGGCAGTCGCTTGTAGAAGGCGATAAAGACAACATTGGAGATAAATCCAAGTTGCTAGGTAGGGACAAGAAAGGCGTAGGTGTCTGAACAGACGTAAGGGCAATTGTAAAAGTTGAAGCTCCAACCGGCGATTGGTTGGAGACTCGCATTTATATTTGGCAAGCAACTCAAAACTCGAGTCGAAATTACTCGACAGCTGCTTAGCCACATTATTCAATTTTAAGATTTGCTTTCTCACAGAGTTATACATTCGTGCAAGGTTTCTTACAGCACGACATAATTATTACAAGAGTATGCAAGTTGAGAGAGCGCAGAGCAAAACGAAAACGGTGCACAAAAATAGAGCAAGTAAACACTCAAAAAATAATTATCGTACACAAACAAATTGTTTGGAGCGAAAAGCAATAGCAAAAATTTGAGAGAGCGCGATGCACAAGCAGAAATATGCAGCAGCGAACACACGCACAATCAAGTGTATGCACAGGGGAGCACCAAAGCAAAATAATTAAAAACAGGCAATAACAACAACACGGAACTGATGCCGCGTTTTATAAATGCAATAATTAACAGACTTACGATGCACAACAGATAGCACCATGCACAATTTATAAAAGCTTTTTAAATAATGCACCAAAAATGCAAAATTTAGAAATAAAAAGCTGGATGAAAGCGCAAAAATATATAAAAATCTTGGAGCACAAGTAAAACACGTCAATCACTCTCAACTGAGAACTCTCTCTTGAATAGTTGCGGCCTCCCGCCCCACTCCGGAACTTGCTCTCCCAAATGTGTCAATTGCTCGCAAAGTCATCCGGCTTCCGATAGAAATTGTAGCGCAATTTTTCAGCAAAAAGAAATAATGAAAATAAAAACAATAAAAAAATGCACAATGCGCGAAGCCAAAAATGATTACAAAGCTTGGTTACCGAAGGCCTCCAGCTCTGTAGGCTACGCCGCAGTCGCAGCAAACAACCAAAACGAAAACACTTAAATTGACAAATACAACAACAACCGACCTACTGATAAGAGCAATTTTGCTAGCGGTGCTGACAATTGTCTCTCGTCTGGCGACTCACTCATACAAAAAAAAAATCGTTTTAATCCACGTCTCCGCTTTCTTTTTCCCTCCCCTCCCTCTCAAACCCATTCCCATTCCCGAAACCATCAAATTACTCTACAGAAAAACTCCATAATCTTACAAGCAATTACCCACATACTGACACATCTACACAACTCAAACATTCATCCTCAAAACACAACTATAAATCTACTAATCACTCTAAATTGGACCTTGACTCCATGTCCGACTCATAAAAATACACAAATAAACAACAAAAAAAACTATGAAGACATATACATATACCAAATAAATAGACTATTTATGACTATTAAAGTTATACAATGGAACTTAAAAGGCTAAATAAATAATTACGATGAACTAACAATCTTAATCAATAGCAAAAGCCCAGATATTATATGTCTTCAAGAAACCCATTTACCATACAACACTAAAATATTCTGCATTTGGCTATCCAGTTAAACTTTAACCAAAAACTAACCATACTCAACAGCTACATTCCGCCAGCTCGATCATTTTCTTCCAACGAATTTTTTGCAACAATAAATTCATTCAATGTACCATTTATGCTAGCCGGCGATTTCAATTCCTGGGGTTTCGCTTGGGGCTCCAGTCACACCATCTCCAAATGAAAACAAATAATCAGAGCAATTTCCGTATCCAACTTATCTCTTTTGAACGATGGCATTGCAACACACTTTTCCACCCATAGAACGTTTTCACATATAGACCTCACTTATATTTCTCCCACCCTTCACCCACTTTGCAAATGGAAAGTCCTGGCTGATCTTCAAGCCAGTGACCATTTCCCAAAAGAGACTCAATTGCTACAGCAAGTCAATATCGAAAAAAAACAACTTCCCTCCAAAATATAAAACTGAATCAGCAAATCCAATTTCGTTCAATGCAGACATCCAACGCCAAGTCGCCCAAATAACAAAATCTATCCGATTTGCCGCCAATACTGCAATACCACAGACCAAACCACATACATTAAAAAAAAAGTACGTTGGTAGAATAATAATCTTGGGAATCTACGGGAAAAAAAGCAACAGCTCTGGCTAGCCTATAAGCATAAAATGACCGACGCTAATCGCATTGCCTACAAAAAATCGAATGCTCTCTTCAAGCGTGCAGTTAAAGGAGCCAAGAGGTAGTGCTTTGCTTGCTTCACATCCAACATAACACCTCAGTCTACATCAAGCAAATTTGGTCTGACATAAAATCACTTGTGGGAATCCCAGCCCCGCGGCTAAAATGCATTAACTCGAACAACAGTATAATAACCTCCCATTTTGATATGGCCTACGAATTTGCCAAAAATTGGTCGGACTATTTCAAGAACAGTTACTTTGATAACGAATACACGCGCCAAAAGAAATTATCCCTTGAATATGTGCACTCTCCCAGCAGCCTTAGCTTGTCAGCCAGGTAACTTGAAAACAACTTTACAGAACTCGAATACGATTTTACAGAACTTGAACTCGAAACTGCCCTACAAAAAGCTTTGGGTAAAACACCCGGTCACGACCGTATTTCATATCCTATGCTAAAGCAGCTACTTCAGGCAAGGCAGAGCTTTTAAGGAATTTTAATTGCATGTTTAGGGTGGGCCCGTATCCCCATTCATGGAAATCAGCAGTTGTAGTGCCTATTCCAAAGCCGCACAAGCCGTCTTCGGAAGTTTCCAGTTACCGACTGATTTCCTTAATTTCGAGAAAATGATAGCTCGCAGACTTTTGTGGTATATTACCAAAAATAAATTTATAAGCCCAAATCAAGTAGGATTCAAACCCAAGCACAGCATGATGGACACCCTCCTGCACTTGCAACACTTCACGTCAGATGCTCTTTCGATCAAAAATCATGTCACCTTATTGGCGACTGATTTTGAAAAAGCAGTTGATCGCTTGGGAGTTTATACAGTTCTTCAACAGCTCACCAAACGGGGGGTAGGTCTGAAAATCTTCAAATAAGGGAAGTGTCTGTCTGTCTACTGTCGATGCTATAAGTAACATTTCCAACTCCAACCCAACAATTGTCCAAATTCGGGACTCACTTATAAAAACTCCACATTTTTTGGGTACCTGGTCACAAAGTTATTATTGGAAACGAGCTAGCCGATACTGCACCTAAGTCCATGTTGAAGTATCCCACCTTCACAATAATCGACAGCTGGTCATCTTTTCAGCACAAGTATAAGGAGGCCAATCCACATCTGGTTAAATTGAATTTTCTAGTCAACTTTTCTCGATCGAAATGTACAATCTTCGTTCGCCTCCGAATCGGACATATCAGCGTCACCCACGCCCACCTGCTGACCACAGACTGCAAACCTAATTGTCCGCTATGTCGTCATGCGCTGTCGACCACCCATATTCTAAATACCTGTTGAAAACTAGAAAAGATAGGGAGAACCCACTTCCCTAACACATTACCATCGACCTACCTATCCTTAGTCTCGCCCTCTAACATAGGTAAGATTTACAACTTTATTAAAGAAGGTAACTTAACCAGACAAATTTCAAAGCAATTATTTTAAAGGAGAGCTGAAGGCCTAGACGCTAGCGCTCTTTTGTGGTAATTTATTATAGTATTATTTATAATATGAATGTATTATAGTTACTCTTAATAATAATAATAATAAGGCATTCGTCAAATGCTTAGTTCTTCAGTTTGACTGACGAAAGGCATTCAAGTGACGCTACCTTGAAGTCTATTTGGCTTCTGTCGCACTTTGGGGCACCTTTACGACATGCCGTTTGACAGGTGCGGCACAGGATCGAATCTATATGGTCCTGGGTCACCTGGGTCCGAAGTTCATATAAAGACGGCCAGAATACACCATACGTTAACACAGAATGAGACAAACAAAAATAATAACTGAATAAATTACAACTCACAAAACTACCCTTATATCACATTTTTATCACGAGATGCCTTTGTCATTGCGGCTACCACCAGGCGAATGATGAACGGTCGCGAACGTTTCGCCAATATGCGAACGTGACTTACCGCCATCAACCACTACAAGAAATACTTCTCATGCTTATGTTTGTTCTGATAATCTCTTCTTCCGTCGTGCTTTTTGGATTCCACCACCCGCTGCGCGATTATGGGCCACCAACTCGTGCCACATAAGACTTCAGCGGTGTGGATCCTAAAGCCAAGGGAGTCCTTTTCTCTGTACCTCCATTAATATCTTATTTAATTTTCTTTGATTTACACACCGACCTCAAAGAAGCCGAGTGCTTCTTCAAATTAGGCGCCATATTGTTACGAACTGCTTGTTTCTCGATGGGCCGCGCCGGTTGGCTCTGGGTTTAGTCCCATCCCTGGCCCGCAGTCCGCACAATCGATAACAACAAAGCTACACGTCTGTAGCAAACATACCTACACAACACTATGCAAAACAAATCATAAACTCGCGTAAGCTGTCATTTCCTATATTATAACAGGTGCGTACAATTTGCTTTTTTTCTTATTGTTATGGACAATGGCCAATAATTTATAAAATTTCAATTTTTTTTAAAGAGTATGGGCACTGTGCATTACTTCATGCAAACGTACATTTCTCTCAACTTCACTTCAAAAGGTGCATATATTGCTTTGCATCAGCGTATAATAATAATTGACATTAATATTAAAAATTTTAAATTGTTTACAGAATACATTGTTTGACAACCTTTAACTGAACAGGCAAACCTAAAGAAAGCTCTCTGTGGTAGTAAGCGGCGATAGAAAGGGGTAATTCAAGTTAGGTATGTATGTGAGCATTGTTCGCGCAAGTACAACATTTTAAGCTTTTATATTTTATAAGCGCATATGCATAACTTTGGAGTTTTCTCTCACCGTTCGCACTCTCTAGTGGAACTTGGCGTTAGTACACATATGTATGTATATATATCTCTATATATAAAACTGTTTGTCCTGACTGACTGACTGACTGATTGGTGATCAACGCACAGCCCAAGCCGTTAGGTTTTTGAAGCTGAAATTTTCACTGTAGTTATTTTATGTGATGAAGGTGCACGTTAAGACAGGGTTTCGGGAAATTCCACCCGCAAGTATGGGAAAATCGCGAAAAACGTTTGTATGAAACTTTTTCGTTTACTGTCCGATTGGCTTAAACCCAATTTCAAAGTTCTTTGTTCAAATTCATTTAAGGGGTCTTTCACACTTTTCCAAAAATGAATTCCTCCTTGGTGGTAATGGGAGTCAAAGATTTGGTGGATGACGTTTCGCGCTGAAATTAATTTTCAAGGATCTATATGAAAAATCAATTGTGACGTGTTTCACATTTTTCGCAAAATCTAAACTCCTTCGGTAGAAATGCGATTTAAAGGTTTTTTGGGTGAAGTTTTGAGTGGTGTCCGATTTGCTTCAAACTTATTTTCAGAGCTCTACATAAATACCTAATAAATACGTGTTTCAGCGATTTGGAAAATTCCACCCGCAAGTATGGAAAAATCACGAAAAACTTTTGTATGAAACTTTTTTGTTTACAATCCGATCGGCCTCAAACTCATTTTCAAAAATCCTTGTTCAAATTCATTTGAGGGGAGTTTCCCACTTTTTGGAAAATCCATCCCTCCTTGGTATAAATGAGGGTCAAAGATTTGGTGGATGATTTAGTGGCGCTTGAAGCAAGAACAATTTGTTTGAGTTTAAATAAACAGCCCAAAAGTAGGCAATGTAAATCCAGTCAAGGTCTTGTTCTTGCTTACCCTGATTAGCTATAAAATAAAATAAAATATATGAAATTTGTAATATTGTTTAAATCAAGCAATATCAATTTTTATATTTTTTTTCTCATATTTTGTTCCCTTATAAACTCGGAGGTTTTTGAAAAAGCAAGTTCTTCTGAATATCGTATAGTAGATCTCGCCATCTATGGCTCAACCCGGGCGTGATATCGCTTGTAACGAGTGAAAGATAAAAGTAGTAGAGGAATGTTGATCTGAGAATTAGAAATGGCGTCTGTCCTGGTGTCACTGTAAAAAGCTTTCCCTAAGGCAATCGGAGCTCAGATCTTTTTTTTTTACATTCTGTCCACCGTGGAGAAAGGTTGACCCAAAAACAGAAAAAGTGAGAAAGTGCGCCTACTTACAATCGCGCTTAACCTCTGGAGAGTATTTCCTGAAGCATAATTTTTAATAGAAGTACTTTCAAAAATATCTAAGTGCGCGTATCGATGAACCACTTCTCAGCCGCCAGTTGGCCGCAATAATTAATTGAGAAACTAAATTAAAGAAAAAGTGCCAGACCCAATCAGGGGTAGGGCGCTTCGTAATATTCTCATAAACAAAGTATAATGAGATATTATAGTCTTTCGACTTTCTGCAATTAGCAGCGGCAAACATTTCTTTTTTTTTTTGCCTGCCGTGCCCAAAATATACAGAGCACCTGTATTGTCATCATTAATTCGCCTTGTCGCAAACAGCTTAATCAGCTGCGTCCAGCTTTATCGCATCTCGTCAAATCTCGTTCGTTCTCCCTCGCCTGCTCAAAAATGGGAGTTCGAAAGACGAATAAGTAAGAGACGATCGCCGTCGCCGAAACTCCAAAATTAGTTGGAAATCGATCCCTGGTGGCTGACGTCGTCAGAAGCAGCTGCATTTATCTTGATCGCGCAATCGTTTTCTTTATACATAATAGAAACGGAACCTTGTTTTTTTTGTAAAGTATTACCTTTTTTTTTTCCCCCTGGAAAAATGAATAATTAGCGTAGCTAACAGAAATATTAAAAATCTGAATAAGTCCTATTGTGAACGTCATGGGCGTAGTCAAGTCGCCTTACGCGCATAATATAAATATAACGATAGTTATGTGCGAGTTTTTGTTTTCGGCAAAAGAGTGCAACCGCATGGTCAAATTTTTATTCCGCATTTTTTTCTTTAACTCGGTTTTTTTTTGCCCTACATATTCTTTCCATCAGCCTATATTCTTTACTCTCCCTCTCTCCTTTCGTGCTCCGAAATTCGGATCGCCATATTGCTGGTTCGAAAGGCAACGAATAAAGAGAAAGAGAGAATACAAGTCACGTGAAGTAAGAAAGAAAACAGTTTTTATCTAGTGCCTTCTTTTTTTCTTCTAAATTTTTTTTGTGTGCAATTGGAAGTGATTTTTTTTCCAGCATTACATCGATGGAAGCGCTTACGGAGATGGAGTGAATGTATGTAAGTGAAGCAAAACTCTTAAATTTTATTTTTTTTTCTTTGCACTTAATTTATGAGATAAAGAGAATGGCCTAATAAAAAAAAAACTCTTATAAATTGATTAATTTTATGCCGCGTTAAAGAGCAAACTAATTGTTAAAGAGAACACTTTAAGAGAATGATCTAGTTTCAAGTGAGCGGTAAAGCCTTTGCTAAATAAAAAAAATATGTAAATGAATTTATTTTGCTGAACATGAAAAAAGAGGAATACATTTTATTTTGCTTTACCAATTCGGGTCAGAGACTAAATTAGATCCTCGCCTAGAAGAATTCTTTATCCATGTGTAATATAAGTCTTTTATTATTTTTCTTTTTTTTCCTATTATTAAAAATGTATAATGGCTAAGCAAAATTTCGATATAATTCCACGATTCACCACAAAAATAAATATGTGTAACGAACTTACAATTATGTGCTAAATTGCCTTATTTATGTTGGAGCCATGCGTCGTCGGAATGTTAGGGTAATTTAATCTGTGTTGTTTTAGGGATCACCGACCATTTGTCTGGTCAAGCGGCCCCGGTGATCATGGTAGGGTGGGCAACCGCTGTCGCATTGATACCAGCGCAGCATCACAGCAACATATACAGCTATGGTCCCTAACCAATCTAGTACAATTTCTGTAACTCTGTAGATTTTTCTTAACCCCCGTAATGTTATTGGCAATACGGTTTTTGGATCAGCTACAGCTTTGAATTAGTGTAACTGCCAAGACTTATTATAGCGAATAACACATGTTTTGTTTAGAGTAACTGGATGCGTTTTAACTTTAAATTGTTATAGCTCCGTGATATATAATTACAAAATAATGTAAATCCCAGTATGATTGGTTGGTCGTGCGTAGTAGACTTTGGATATTTGTTTTACGCGGTAAATGTGCAGCGGCAATTCCGTTTACTCATACACCGATTCAATTATACCCTTATGTTGTTCTATGGATTTAACGCTACTTTCATATTAAGTCGTTACCTAGGCAACGGCTATCTCTTGCATCCTAATCTTTCATTTCGTTATGAGAGAATTTTTGGAGCCTTACTGACTTGTGTATACCAAGTGGATCAAACTGTTGTCTTTCGCCTTTTTATACCCTGAACCCATTAAAAATGGGTAAAAGGGGTATTATGTTTTTGTGCAAAATCCAAATGTATGTAACAGGCAGAAGGAAGCATCTCCGACCCCATAAAGTATATATATTCTTGATCAACATTAATAGCCGAGTCGATCTAGCCATGTCCGTCTGTCTGTCCGTCCGTCCGTCCGTCCGTCCGTCCGTATGTATGAACGCAAGCATCTCAGAACCTATAAGAGCTAGAGACTTGAAATTGCTCCTAGTTCCTACGCAGATCGAGTTTGTTTCCGATAATCGATAACTTTCCCCGTTTCCAAGTAATCGATAAAAATGTATATCGATATCCTGTTTTTTAAGCAATTTTGGTAAATAATAAGAGCTAGAGTTACCAAACTTGACATGTAGCTTCTAGAAAAGTATATATATATCGATTATCTTTCATTTTATACCTATCGCCACCTCCCCGCTACTCTCTATCTATAAGCGCGCGCTGCATTTGGTGTTGGAATATGAGGGTTCAGGGTATCCCCTAGTCGGGAGCTCCCGACTAGAACCTCTTACTTGTTAATCTTGTACTTGGTTACATCATGAGAGTAAGCCGGATCTCAACCTAACCATTATCTTTTGTTGAGGAAGCAAAGAAGATATTAGTTACTGCTGGAGTCAAGTGCACTTGGTGTAGAACTGGCACTTGCCGCTTAATTATTAAATTCTCGGTATCTCATCCCTAAACTCTTCCTTGTACTAGTTGATCAGTTATGCAGCTGATGCAGATTATAACCTTTCATGAAACCGACTGCATGGCATCCACACATTTTTATGAAATATTGTTCTATATTTTCGATCTGTTTATCGATTTTGCACCATATATTTTTTTAGTAATTTTAGTTCTTGTTAGTATTTTTTTTCTTGAAGCGTAGGTCGGAAATATCAATACATCGCAGTTGCGAAAACTTAGCAGCTGCTTCGATTAATAAGGAACAGTGCTATATTTGCCTTAAAACGATTGAGTTTTCGGCACAATTAGTAGCTACCAGTTGCGAGCATGCTATAATACTAGGGTAGGCAAGAAAAATATTTGTCCTGTTTGCAAAACAACAATTTCACCGTCTAACCCAAGTGTGGTAGACGCCGCCCTCGCAAAGCAACCGTCGATAGTTACTATGCCAATTGGAACCCGAAGTCAAGGGCCCCCAGAAGAGATTTTGTCCCAAGGCGCCATGTCGAAGAATCCTCGTCCGCAAAGTGTTCCGCCTTTGGCAGCCGAGCCAGATGCATGCTCTCGTATATCCCCCACGGTAAGCGAAATACAGCAGTTAATTTCTGATTCAATGGCAGCAGCCACAGAAAGACAAACAGCCTCTCTGACCCAAGCGTTACAGTCAGGATTCCAATATCTTTTGTCTGCTTTTACAGCTCAATTAGGCAGATCCACAGCTCAGCAACCAACTTCGAACATGAGTACTGTCGATCATTCTCAGCCCAGACCGGCTAATTCTATACGAAACGAGTCTAGAACTAGGAGTTCTCCAATGTTAGAGAACTTGCGTCCAGACCGACTTAGCCAAATAATCAGTAACTGGAAACTTAGATTTTCTGGTCGATCGGGCATGGGTATAGATGAGTTTATCTATCGCGTTGAGGCTTTAACAGCCGAGACACTAGATGGAAATAATGAGTTGTTGGCTCGTCATATAAGCCATCTATTTGAAGGCAGCGCTAACGATTGGTTCTGGCGCTACCATAAGAGTGTCCCTATTATCGTAGGGTCGGGGTTATGTGTCGCTTTACGTGTTCAGTTCAAAGAAGAGCGAACTGATGTTAAACAAAAAGAGGGTGAGTCTTTCGATGACTTTTACGATGCAATTATTGAAATGACCGACAAACTGTCCCGACCCCTATCGAATTCCTCCTTGCTGGAATCATTACGCTCTAATTTGCTGCCAGAAATACAGCACGAGCTTCTATATGAGCCCATACATTCTATCGCGCAACTTAGACATTTAGTGCGAAAGCGGGAAGGTTTTATTCAGTCAATCTCTAAAACTAGAGTGTTTGCACCCCGCCCTGCGCCTCGTCGCTCCTTGCACGCTATAGAAGTACAAACTGAAAGCGAAGCAGATGTAATGATAATGATGTATCAGCCATCAATCTAGTCTGCTGGAACTGCAGGAAATCTGGCCATCGGTACCAAGATTGTGTCGCTGAACGCAAAGTGTTTTGCTATGGCTGTGGTCAGGCAAACACTTACAAGCCAACTTGTGCCAAGTGTAACAATGTGCCAAAAATATACCTGTCTCGTGTACCATTGACCGGTACACGCAAACCAGTTGCATCCAAGGCAACAAATACCGACTAGAGGGAGAAGTAGAATCCTCTAATCAATCTTTACCTGACTTGTCCTTTAACCCAGAATTTACCTTACATACTCGTTTGCAATCTCAATCTTTTAAAAAAAATACTTCTGTTAGTCGCAAGACATTATGAGCGCGCTAACGTCAAAAAAATTTCTTTAAACGATGTAAGATCGAGAAACAAGCTCTCGTGTCAGCGATCGTGTGCACCGATTCAAGGCCTTACGCTGAAGTTACCGTATTGGGAAAAACGGTAACAGGATTATTGGATACCGGTGCGTCGATAAGTTGTTTTGGTAGGAGTTTCGCTGTGGAAGTGTTGAATACGAATGCACTGTATAAATCGATTACTTCACAGGTGAAAACCGCCGATGGAAAAACCCAACAAATATTGGGACGGTTACGCACAGAAAGGTTAAACGAATTACTTTTTATATAGTCCCTTCTCTTGTTCAACCGCTTTATTTGGGCATAGACTTTTGGTCAACGTTTGAGCTGTTGCCTCCATTTTTGTTAAGGCCAGCCTGGCAGCCATGTTTTGCATGCATTGAGGATCCGCTGCGAGCTTTAACTGCACACCAACAGCAACGTCTTACAGAAAGTGTGAAACTATTTCCTTCATTCGTGGAAAAAGGGTTAGGAAAAACCAATGTTCGAAGAAATTGATCGTATGCTTTCCCTTGGCGTTATTAAACAATCTGAGAGTTATTGGTCTTCCCCAGTAGTACTCGTTTGTAAACCAGGAAAGGTTCGTCTCTGTATTGATTGCAGAAAAGTTAACGAGGTTACTCGAAAGGATGCTTATCCGATGCCCCTAATTGATGGAATTATTAGTCGTCTTCCTAAGGCTGAATATATTACAAGTCTCGACTTAAAAGACGCTTATTGGCAAATACCCTTAGAGCCCAGTTCTCGTGACAAAACAGTGTTTGTAGTACCAGGAAGACCCCTTTACCAATTTACGGTAATGCCATTTGGTTTGTCTAACGCTCCTGCTACGATATCCAAATTGATGGACAGAATAATTCCAGCTTACTTAAGAAACGAAGTGTTCATATATTTAGATGATCTTCTTATAGTGTCTGATACATTCGACCGTCATCTTGCCGTGCTAAGTGAACTAGCGGGAAGAATAAAGGATGCCGGGTTAACAATTAACGTCGAAAAAAGCACGTTTTGTCTAAAGGAAGTTAATTATCTTGGTCATGTTGTTGGTCAGGGTATTATTCGGATGAATGCTGATAAAATAACTGCCATTACCGAGTATCCAGCGCCTCGCTCGCTTAAGCAATTGCGTCGCTTTCTCGGTATGACTGGGTGGTACCATAAGTTCATTCGAAATTACGCTTCTATAGTTTCGCCATTGACTGACGCCCTGACAACTCGGAAAAAGTTTGAATGGTCAGAAGCGGCAGAGCAAGCTTTCCAGGCGCTTAAAACTGAAATGTGCAAGGCCCCTGTGTTGCATACACCTAACTTTGAAGCTCCCTTCTACATACATTGTGATGCTAGTCACACTGGTGTGGGTGGTGTTCTCGTTCAAATAAATGATACAGGTGACGAGGTCCCCATAGCATTTATGTCGCGGAAGTTGAACAAGTGCCAACGTAATTATTCAGTTACGGAGAAGGAATGTCTAGCAGCAATTTTAAGCATCCGCAAGTTTCGAGCTTACGTCGAAGGCCATCCATTTACTGTTATTACCGACCACGCATCCCTTAAATGGCTCATGAATCAAGCAGATCTCAGTAGTCGTCTAGCTCGGTGGGCTCTCAAGCTTCAAGGATATTCATTCTCTATACAACATCGGAAGGGCAGTAAAAATATTGTACCAGATGCTTTATCTCGTACTCACACGGAGGATTTATCGGCTTTTGATGTTGATGACTTTATTGATATGCAGTCCCCACATTTTAAATCCCAGGGTTATGAGTTGTTGAAGTCTAAAGTTTTGCAGAATCAGACTCAAATGCCGGACGTCAAAGTGATCGATGGCTTTATTTATCGAAGGTCCGAGCATGCCTCAGGAGACAGAGTTGCCGATGACATGGTTTGGAAATTATGGCTACCCAAAGAGTTGGTTCCCTATGCCTTGAAATTAGCTCGTGATGATCCCTTAGCGTCGCATTGTGGAATGAATAAGACACTAGAGAGATTACGACGATATTATTATTGGCCAAATTTAGTTTCAGACGTGAAAGAGTATATTAATAAATGTGAAATTTGCAAAGCGACTAAACATCCGAATCGGGTTTTGAGACCTCCTATGGGAAAAAGTGGAGAAACTCATCGATTCTTTCAAAAATTGTATGTTGATTATCTTGGACCGTATCCCCGTTCCAAGGCTGGTCATATTGGCATATTTATTGTGCTCGACCATTTCACAAAGTTTCCTTTTTTTAAAAACCTGTTCGCAAACTGACCGCAGATGCTATTCTACCGTTTTTGGAACAAGAGTTGTTTCACTGCTTCGGGGTTCCAGAAGTGATTGTGTCGGACAATGGTGTTCAATTTAAGTCACAAATATTTAACGATTTACTTCGAAAGTATTCGATACACCACTCGTACACTGCAGTTCACGCACCTCAAGCAAACGCATCCGAGCGTGTCAATAGATCTGTTATAGCAGCCATGAAAGCTTATATAAATCCTAATCAGTCTAATTGGGATGAAAAACTCAGCAGTATCTGCTGTTCACTGCGATCCAGTTGGCATTCAGCTAATACTCATTGTCCGTATCGTTTGGCTTTTGGTCAGAATATGATTACCAATGGGACTTGAATTTATTCGAAGATCGAACATTGCAATTTAGTAGAGATGATTCCTTTGATTTAATGAGAAATCAGGCTGCCAAAGCTACGCAAAAGCAGCACATACGAAATGAAAACTCCTACAATCTACGCTGTAGTCCAGTATTGTTTACTGTAGGACAAGAAGTTTTTCGAAGGAACTTCCAACAGAGCAACTTCTCTCTAGGTTTTAGTGCTAAGCTAGCTCCTACTTTTATCAAGGCAAGAATACGACGAAAGCTTGGTAATAGTTACTATGAGTTAAAGAACCTGCAAGGGCAGTTCGTGGAAAAGTACCATGCGAAAGACATCAAACAATAATTAAATGGTGTAAAATATTCGCTCCAAGCGCGAATCGCACTTTGGTGGTTTCGAATAAATAAAAAAAAAAATGTAAACCCCACAAAAGTCCGAATTTGGCAGGGGGGAATTGTAGTGGCGCTTGAAGCAAGAACAATTTGTTTGAGTTTAAATAAACAGCCCAAAAGTAGGCAATGTAAATCCAGTCAAGGTCTTGTACTTGCTTACCCTGATTAGCTATAAAATAAAATAAAATATCTGAAATTTGTAATATTGTTTAAATCAAGCAATATCAATTTTTATATTTTTTTCTCATATTTTGTTCCCTTATAAACCCGGAGGTTTTTGAAAAAGCAAGTTCTTCTGAATATCGTATAGTAGATCTCGCCATCTATGGCTCAACCCGGGTGATATCGCTTGTAACGAGTGAAAGATAAAAGAAGTAGAGGAATGTTAATCTGAGAATTAGAAATGGCGTCTGTCCTGGTGTCACTGTAAAAAGCTTTCCCTAAGGCAATCGGTTCTCAGATCTTTTTTTTTTACATTCTGTCCACCGTGGAGAAAGGTTGACCCAAAGACAGAAAAAGTGAGAAAGTGCGCCTACTTACAATCGCGCTTAACCTCTGGAGAAACAGTATTTCCTGAAGCATAATTTTTAATAGAAGTACTTTCAAAAATATCTAAGTGCGCGTATCGATGAACCACTTCTCAGCCGCCAGTAGGCCGCAATAATTAATTGAGAAACTAAATTAAAGAAAAAGTGCCAGACCCAATCAGGGGTAGGGCGCTTCGTAATATTCTCATAAACAAAGTATAATGAGATATTATAGTCTTTCGACTTTCTGCAATTAGCAGCGGCAAACATTTCTTTTTTTTTGCCTGCCGTGCCCAAAATATACAGAGCACCTGTATTGTCATCATTAATTCGCCTTGTCGCAAACAGCTTAATCAGCTGCGTCCAGCTTTATCGCATCTCGTCATCTCGTTCAATCTCGTTCGTTCTCCCTCGCCTGCTCAAAAATGGGAGTTCGAAAGACGAATAAGTAAGAGACGATCGCCGTCGCCGAAACTCCAAAATTAGTTGGAAATCGATCCCTGGTGGCTGACGTCGTCAGAAGCAGCTGCATTTATCTTGATCGCGCAATCGTTTTCTTTATACATAAGCAAACCGGAACATTGCTTTTTTTTCCCCCTGGAAAAATGAATAATTAGCGTAGCTAATTATAATTAATATAATTAATTATAATCTGAATAAGTCCTATTGTGAACGTCATGGGCGTAGTCAAGTCGCCTTACGCGCATAATATAAATATTACGATAGTTATGTGCGAGTTTTTGTTTTGTGTAGTCAGGAGGCTCAAGAGAAGATCGTTCAAGGACCTCCTCCAACCACGACATAGGAGACGCCCCAGAGTCCCCCGACTACCTACGTGACGATGCAGCCTTACTCAAAAAGCCTTTGACGTTTGTCCACGATAAAGCCTGAGGACCCAGACCCACCTAAGCCAACTGTGTTGTAATAAAAATGTATGCTATTTTTGATTCAATACAATAAACAAACAAAAAAAAGTTTTTGTTTTCGGCAAAAGAGTGCAACCGCATGGTCAAATTTTTATTCCGCATTTTTTTCTTTAACTCGGTTTTTTTTTTTGCCCTACATATTCTTTCCATCAGCCTATATTCTTTACTCTCTCTCTCTCCTTTCGTGCTCCGAAATTCGGATCGCCCTATTGCTGGTGAGAGCCAGAATTTTTTTTATTCGAAAAGCAACGAATAAAGAGAAAGAGAGAATACAAGTCACGTGAAGTAAGAAAGAAAACAGTTTTTATCTAATGCCTTCTTTTTTTTCTTCCAAAATTTTTTTTTGTGTGCAATTCGAAGCGATTTTTTTTTCAGCATTACATCGATGGAAGCGCTTACGGAGATGGAGTGAATGTATGTAAGTGAAGCAAAATTCTTAAATTTTATTTTTTTTCTTTGCACTTAATTTATGAGATAAAGATAATGGCCTAATAAAAAAAAAAACTCTTATAAATTGAATAATTTTATGCCGCGTTAAAGAGCAAACTAATTGTTAAAGAGAACACTTTAAGAGAATAATCTAGTTTCAAGTGAGCGATAAAGCCTTTGCTAAATAAAAAAAAATTTAAATGAATTTTATTGCCGAACAAGAAAAAAAAAGGAATACATTTTTTTTTTGCTTTACCAATTCGGGTCATATACCAAATATATATATGTTATATAAGTCTTTTATTATTTTTCTTTTTTTTCCTATTATTAAAAATGTATAATGGCTAAGCAAAATTTCGATATAATTCCACGATTCACCACAAAAATAAATATGTGTAACGAACTTACAATTATGTGCTAAATTGCCTTATTTATGTTGGAGCCATGCGTCGTCGGAATGTTAGGGTAATTTAATCTGTGTTGTTTTAGGGATCACCGACCATTTGTCTGGTCAAGCGGCCCCGGTGATCATGGTAGGGTGGGCAGCCGCTGTCGCATTGATACCAGCGCAGCATAACAGCAACATATACAGCTACAGTCCCTAACCAATCTAGTACAATTTCTGTAACTCTGTCGATTTTTCTTAACCCCCGTAATTTTGTTTTTGCAATCGAACTGGACATCTTAATAGCACGCGAATTTTAATATATAATTATAAAAGCTTGCGAGTAGGTAGCTTAGCCCTTTCTTAGTCAACTCACCCCAGCCGACTTCACTGTGCCGGAAAGAGCGCGTGCTTCGCTAGACGCTACACGGACATCAGCTCGCTTACATACGTTGGGCCCGAAGCAGCCACTCTGGCTGGTCCTGACTGATAACTCCTTTCATTTGTCAACAATACCTGACAATACACAGCTAGATCGATTTGTTTCGTCACTACCCATTGTCCTGTTATTGCCAATACGGTTTTTGGATCAGCTACAGCTTTGAATTAGTGTAACTGCCAAGACTTATTATAGCGAATAACACATGTTTTGTTTAGAGTAACTGGATGCGTTTTAACTTTAAATTGTTATAACTCCGTGATCTATAGTTACAAAATAATGTAAATCCCAGTATGATTGGTTGGTCGTGCGTAGTAGACTTTGGATATTTGTTTTACGCGGTAAATGTGCAGCGGCAATTCCGTTTACTCATACACCGATTCAATTATACCCTTATGTTGTTCAACCATTATCTTTTGTTGAGGAAGCAAAGAAGATATTAGTTACTGCTGGAGTCAAATGCACTTGGTGTAGAACTGGCACTTGCCGCTTAATTATTAAATTCTCGGTATCTCATCCCTAAACTCTTCCTTGTACTAGTTGATCAGTTATGCAGCTGATGCAGATTATAACCTTTCATGAAACCGACTGCATGGCATCCACACATTTTTATGAAATATTGTTCTATATTTTCGATCTGTTTATCGATTTTGCACCATATATTTTTTTAGTAATTTTAGTTCTTGTTAGTATTTTTTTTCTTCAAGCGTAGGTCGGAAATATCAATACATCGCAGTTGCGAAAACTTAGCAGCTGCTTCGATTAATAAGGAACAGTGCTATATTTGCCTTAAAACGATTGAGTTTTCGGCACAATTAGTAGCTACCAGTTGCGAGCATGCTATAATACTAGGGTAGGCAAGAAAAATATTTGTCCTGTTTGCAAAACAACAATTTCACCGTCTAACCCAAGTGTGGTAGACGCCGCCCTCGCAAAGCAACCGTCGATAGTTACTATGCCAATTGGAACCCGAAGTCAAGGGCCCCCAGAAGAGATTTTGTCCCAAGGCGCCATGTCGAAGAATCCTCGTCCGCAAAGTGTTCCGCCTTTGGCAGCCGAGCCAGATGCATGCTCTCGTATATCCCCCACGGTAAGCGAAATACAGCAGTCAATTTCTGATTCAATGGCAGCAGCCACAGAAAGACAAACAGCCTCCCTGACCCAAACGTTACAGTCAGGATTCCAAAATCTTTTGTCTGCTTTTACAGCTCAATTAGGCAGATCCACAGCTCAGCAACCAACTTCGAACATGAGTACTGTCGATCATCCTCAGCCTATACCGGCTAATTCTATACGAAACGAGTCTAGAACTAGGAGTTCTCCAATGTTAGAGAACTTGCGTCCAGACCGACTTAGCCAAATAATCAGTAACTGGAAACTTAGATTTTCTGGTCGATCGGGCATGGGTATAGAGGAGTTTATCTATCGCGTTGAGGCGTTAACAGCCGAGACACTAGATGGAAATAATGAGTTGTTGGCTCGTCATATAAGCCATCTATTTGAAGGCAGCGCTAACGATTGGTTCTGGCGCTACCATAAGAGTGTCCCTATTATCGTAGGGTCGGAATTATGTGTCGCTTTACGTGTTCAGTTCAAAGAAGAGCGAACTGATGTTGACATACGTGCGGCAATTGATCGTCGTAAACAAAAAGAGGGTGAGTCTTTCGATGACTTTTACGATGCAATTATTATAATGACCGACAAACTGTCCCGACCCCTATCGCATTCCTTCTTATACAGCACGAGCTTCTATATGAGCCCATACATTCTATCGCGCAACTTAGACATTTAGTGCGAAAGCGGGAAGGTTTTATTCAGTCAATCTCTAAAACTAGAGTGTTTGCACCCCGCCCTGCGCCTCGTCGCTCCTTGCACGCTATAGAAGTACAAACTGAAAGCGAAGCAGATGTAATGATAATGATGTATCAGCCATCAATCTAGTCTGCTGGAACTGCAGGAAATCTGGCCATCGGTACCAAGATTGTGTCGCTGAACGCAAAGTGTTTTGCTATGGCTGTGGTCAGGCAAACACTTACAAGCCAACTTGTGCCAAGTGTAACAATGTGCCAAAAATATACCTGTCTCGTGTACCATTGACCGGTACACGCAAACCAGTTGCATCCAAGGCAACAAATACCGACTAGAGGGAGAAGTAGAATCCTCTAATCAATCTTTACCTGACTTGTCCTTTAACCCAGAATTTACCTTACATACTCGTTTGCAATCTCAATCTTTTAAAAAAAATACTTCTGTTAGTCGCAAGACATTATGAGCGCGCTAACGTCAAAAAAATTTCTTTAAACGATGTAAGATCGAGAAACAAGCTCTCGTGTCAGCGATCGTGTGCACCGATTCAAGGCCTTACGCTGAAGTTACCGTATTGGGAAAAACGGTAACAGGATTATTGGATACCGGTGCGTCGATAAGTTGTTTTGGTAGGAGTTTCGCTGTGGAAGTGTTGAATACGAATGCACTGTATAAATCGATTACTTCACAGGTGAAAACCGCCGATGGAAAAACCCAACAAATATTGGGACGGTTACGCACAGAAAGGTTAAACGAATTACTTTTTATATAGTCCCTTCTCTTGTTCAACCGCTTTATTTGGGCATAGACTTTTGGTCAACGTTTGAGCTGTTGCCTCCATTTTTGTTAAGGCCAGCCTGGCAGCCATGTTTTGCATGCATTGAGGATCCGCTGCGAGCTTTAACTGCACACCAACAGCAACGTCTTACAGAAAGTGTGAAACTATTTCCTTCATTCGTGGAAAAAGGGTTAGGAAAAACCAATGTTCGAAGAAATTGATCGTATGCTTTCCCTTGGCGTTATTAAACAATCTGAGAGTTATTGGTCTTCCCCAGTAGTACTCGTTTGTAAACCAGGAAAGGTTCGTCTCTGTATTGATTGCAGAAAAGTTAACGAGGTTACTCGAAAGGATGCTTATCCGATGCCCCTAATTGATGGAATTATTAGTCTTCCTAAGGATGAATATATTACAAGTCTCGACTTAAAAGACGCTTATTGGCAAATACCCTTAGAGCCCAGTTCTCGTGACAAAACAGCGTTTGTAGTACCAGGTAGACCCCTTTACCAATTTACGGTAATGCCATTTGGTTTGTCTAACGCTCCTGCTACGATATCCAAATTGATGGACAGAATAATTCCAGCTTACTTAAGAAACGAAGTGTTCATATATTTAGATGATCTTCTTATAGTGTCTGATACATTCGACCGTCATCTTGCCGTGCTAAGTGAACTAGCGGGAAGAATAAAGGATGCCGGGTAAACAATTAACGTCGAAAAAAGCACGTTTTGTCTAAAGGAAGTTAATTATCTTGGTCATGTTGTTGGTCAGGGTATTATTCGGATGAATGCTGATAAAATAACTGCCATTACCGAGTATCCAGCGCCTCGCTCGCTTAAGCAATTGCGTCGCTTTCTCGGTATGACTGGGTGGTACCATAAGTTCATTCGAAATTACGCTTCTATAGTTTCGCCATTGACTGACGCCCTGACAACTCGGAAAAAGTTTGAATGGTCAGAAGCGGCAGAGCAAGCAGGAATGTCTAGCAGCAATTTTAAGCATCCGCAAGTTTCGAGCTTACGTCGAAGGCCATCCATTTACTGTTATTACCGACCACGCATCCCTTAAATGGCTCATGAATCAAGCAGATCTCAGTAGTCGTCTAGCTCGGTGGGCTCTCAAGCTTCAAGGATATTCATTCTCTATACAACATCGGAAGGGCAGTAAAAATATTGTACCAGATGCTTTATCTCGTACTCACACGGAGGATTTATCGGCTTTTGATGTTGATGACTTTATTGATATGCAGTCCCCACATTTTAAATCCCAGGGTTATGAGTTGTTGAAGTCTAAAGTTTTGCAGAATCAGACTCAAATGCCGGACGTCAAAGTGATCGATGGCTTTATTTATCGAAGGTCCGAGCATGCCTCAGGAGACAGAGTTGCCGATGACATGGTTTGGAAATTATGGCTACCCAAAGAGTTGGTTCCCTATGCCTTGAAATTAGCTCGTGATGATCCCTTAGCGTCGCATTGTGGAATGAATAAGACACTAGAGAGATTACGACGATATTATTATTGGCCAAATTTAGTTTCAGACGTGAAAGAGTATATTAATAAATGTGAAATTTGCAAAGCGACTAAACATCCGAATCGGGTTTTGAGACCTCCTATGGGAAAAAGTGGAGAAACTCATCGATTCTTTCAAAAATTGTATGTTGATTATCTTGGACCGTATCCCCGTTCCAAGGCTGGTCATATTGGCATATTTATTGTGCTCGACCATTTCACAAAGTTTCCTTTTTTTAAAAACCTGTTCGCAAACTGACCGCAGATGCTATTCTACCGTTTTTGGAACAAGAGTTGTTTCACTGCTTCGGGGTTCCAGAAGTGATTGTGTCGGACATGGTGTTCAATTTAAGTCACAAATATTTAACGATTTACTTCGAAAGTATTCGATACACCACTCGTAAACTGCAGTTCACGCACCTCAAGCAAACGCATCCGAGCGTCAATAGATCTGATATAGCAGCCATGAAAGCTTATATAAATCCTAATCAGTCTAATTGGGATGAAAAACTCAGCAGTATCTGCTGTTCACTGCGATCCAGTTGGCATTCAGCTACTACTCATTGTCCGTATCGATTGGCTTTTGGTCAGAATATGATTACCAATGGGTCAACATATAAATTATTACGGGACTTGAATTTATTGGAAGATCGAACAGTGCAATTTAGTAGAGATGATTCCTTTGATTTAATGAGAAATCAGGCTGAAAAAGCTACGCAAAAGCAGCACTTACGAAATGAAAACTCCTACAATCTACGCTGTAGTCCAGTATTGTTTACTGTAGGACAAGAAGTTTTTCGAAGGAACTTCCAACAGAGCAACTTCTCTCTAGGTTTTAGTGCTAAGCTAGCTCCTACTTTTATCAAGGCAAGAATACGACGTAAGCTTGGTAACAGTTACTATGAGTTAGAGAACCTGCAAGGGCAGTTCGTGGGAAAGTACCATGCGAAAGACATCAAACAATAATTAAATGGTGTACAATATTCGCTCCAAGCACGAATCGCACTTTGGTGGTTTCGAATAAATAAAAAAAAAATGACCCAATCAGGGGTAAGTTAAATTTTTTATTGACCCAAAACACAAAAGCACTTATATTTCAACCTGTCTATTATTGCAGGTAGGGCGCTTCGTAATATAATGTATAATGAGATATTAAAGTCTTTCGACTTTCTGCAATTAGCAGCCACAAAAATTTTTTTTTCTTTTGCCTGCCGTGCCCAAAATATACAGAGCACCTGTATTGTCATCATTAATTCGCCTTGTCGCAAACAGCTTAATCAGCTGCATCCAGCTTTATCACATCTCGTCAAATCTCGTTCGTTCTCCCTCGCCTGCTCAAAAATAGGAGTTCGAAAGACGAATAAGTAAGAGACGATCGCCGTCGCCGAAACTCCAAAATTAGTTGGAAATCGATCCCTGGTGGCTGACGTCGTCAGAAGCAGCTGCATTTATCTTGATCGCGCAATCGTTTTCTTTATACATAAGCAAACCGGAACATTGCTTTTTTTTGTAAAGTATTACTTTTTTTTTGGAAAAATGAATAATTAGCGTAGCTAACAGAGAAAATTAAAAATCTGAATAAGTCCTATTGTGAACGTCATGGGCATAGTCACGTCGCCTTAAGCGCATAATATAAATATTACGATAGTTATGTGCGAGTTTTTTTTTCGGCAAAAGAGTGCAATCGCATGGTCAAATTTTTATTCCGCATTTTTTTCTTTAACTCGGTTTTTTTTTTTTACCCTACATATTCTTTCTATTAGCCTATATTCTTTACTCTCTCTCTCTCCTTTCGTGCTCCGAAATTCGGATCGCCCTATTGCTGGTGAGAGCCAGAATTTTTTTTATTCGAAAAGCAACGAATAAAGAGAAAGAGAGAATACAAGTCACGTGAAGTAAGAAAGAAAACAGTTTTTATCTAATGCCTTCTTTTTTTTCTTCCAAAATTTTTTTTTGTGTGCAATTCGAAGTGATTTTTTTTTCAGCATTACATCGATGGAAGCGCTTTCGGAGATGGAATGTATGTAAGTGAAGCAAAACTCTTAAATTTTATTTTTTTTTTTCTTTGCACTTAATTTATGAGATAAAGAGAATGGCCTAATAAAAAAAAAAACTCTTACAAATTGATTAATTTTATGCCGCGTTAAAGAGCAAACTAATTGTTAAAGAGAACACTTTAAGAGAATGATCTAGTTTCAAGTGAGCGATAAAGCCTTTGCTAAATAAAAAAAAATGCCTGAAAATTTGTGGCTTGTAGCCTATTTTCTTAATCTTCTAGCTTGCTTAGCTTGTTTGCCTTATCAGCTGGGCTGCACCTGTTTGCACCTTGAGACCTCCTCTATGCCGTCTACCTTAAGCTTGTGGAGAGCTTCAGTGAGGTCGAACTGGTTTATTGATTTACTTGATTTGTCTTTCCCTATGGCGTCGACAAATACAGTAAATGGGCCTTTATGGTCCTGATCGTATTAATTATCACTTTTGTTTGACTTATTTTCAGTCGATTTTTGTGTTTAGTGTTAGTTTTGATTCTACTTAAACCTTTTTCTTCCGTTTTGAACTTGCCCGGGTTGCCGTCTCTCGATTTATCCTCGGTAGTCGCATTTGACCTTAGTGACGTTGTGGCTGTGCTGATTTCCTTGTCGCTTTGACTGTCCACCACTTTATCCACTTTGTGTCTGCTGGCCACCTTAGATTGGTTGACGTTATTTAGATTTTTTCCCTCAGCGACTTTTACGATTGCACCTTTGCATAGACCCTTTCCTATTTTGGCAGCGCTCGCCATCCTCTAGATCCGTTATAGACACCGTAATGTTCCTGCCACACTCACCACTTGTTCCGCCGGCTTGCTAGTTAATTGTTGTTAACTAGTTGTTTTTATTGTTAATTGGTTACAGTTGATATTTGGTTCATTTATTGTTTCTTCTTGTTTGATTGTTTCTTTATTTAGTTCTTTTATCTTATTTATTTTCGTACGTCCAGAGGTTTGTGTTATAGTTGGTAATTTTCAGCAAGAGACGCAAACAGCGTGGCGTCACTTTTCGCGCTCAAATGGCAGCCGTCCGAATTCTATTTTACGCTGCTTTTGTCTTTGCTTTTGGCTTTTCTCCACATTCGTCGTGGAAAATGGCGGTAATGCCATGGCGTCACTTTTGGCGCGTGTTTTTGGCAACATTTGATCTTATTGTCTCTTCCCTTTTTCCTACCGACATTACTATTTGCCACTCCTTCCTTTTTTTTTATATTAGCTTTCAGCAAGAGGCGCGAATGGCGTGGCGTCACTTTTCGCGCGCAAATGGCGGCCGTCAAAAATCTGCTTTACGCTGCTTTTGCCTTTGCTTTTAGCTTCCCTCCACATCCGACGTACAAAATTTCCGCGATGGCCTGTTGCGCAGCCAAGATATGTCGGTCAGATTACACCCGCCGCACTGTCGCCAGTAAGCTCCTTATGATGACCAAGTCTATGGTTCGCTCGGTTGAGTTGGATTAGTCGCCTTCACTGGATGATGTCTTTGACTACGTTAGGCTAGCAGCAGACTTATTGGGCACTCCTCTTTTACTCAGCGACTTGGCGACCCGGTATAGCTATTTCACCCAATCCGTTATTTCATCCTTTGTCTGCTTCTTTTTTTCCTTTTTTTTTTAACTGTATCTTAGCAATTGTGTTTTTCTGCCGGTTTCAACTGAGAGATGTTGTACCGTCGAAGCTTGCAGCAAAAGTGCGTTATTAAAGGATTAGCTAAGAATAACTAACAACAGCCCGACCAATAGCCAGCCACAATAGAAAGGTAGCTCAAAAAACGCTCGTTTAGTCAGAAAAATCAGCAAGGACCTAAGCACATGGAAATAGATACGTCGTCGGTGCTAAAGACAGGTGACGCAAATTTTTAGAAAAACAGTATCAGTGCAAGCCATGCAGAGAAGAAGAGACAAGCGAGCTTTATAAATCTGTAGCCCAGGTCAAAGCCGAGGGAACACAGGACGATTTGTCCGAGGTGAACACCTTTTTAGAGAGATGTATCCCGCTACCCTTCATCACAAGAAGAGTAGCAGGATAAACCATAATGCTCCCCATCGACACCGGAGCTTCCAAATTATATTAAGCCGCTTCCAGGGCTAGCACACATGAACACGGTTAAGAGCCGATCTAATTAATGGAATGTCCTAATGTGATTCTTAATAAAACCCAATTTTGCGAGATACCCCCTCCTACCAAAGAATTCGTTAACAAATTGATCAAGCAAATTACAAAGGCATTTTCGGGCCTTGGCTTATAATACAGATAATGCAGCCACAATGCGCACAGACGAAGAACCGATATACTCTAAGCTATATCCGTACCCAAAAAAAAAAAAAAAATGGCGTAGCCGATTTTGTTCATGCAGAAGCCAAACGATGGCTCGCCGATGGCATAATATGACCGTCTGTATCACAATACCACAACTCTATCTGGGCTGTTGTCAAAATTGATTTGTTTGGCCATGAACAATTGTTATTAATTGCCTTTAGAATATTAAATCAAACGAGAGAAAAGGGCTATATTCGGCTCGCCGAAAATTTAATACCCTTGGAGACCAAACCTTTTATTTTTTTAAAGCAGCAAAGTTTTCTATACAATAGCTTAATCATCGATCGATCGTTCCTATGGCAACTATATGATATAGTAGTAAAAGCAAATAAGGTTTTCATACAAGACCCTACTTTTCGACAAATCGTTGCTTTGACATCTACATGATATAGTGGTCCGATCCACCTGGTTGCGACATATGTACTGCGAGAAAATAGTTCGTATATAAACAAACAGCCGTACAATATGGGGTCGGAGATGTCTGCTTTTATGAGTTACACATTGCACGACAAAATTGTGTTTCTTAACCGATCTTGATGAAATTTACAACAGTAGATCTTATTGTACTATTTAATATTTTTATATTCTCAAAAAGTTAATTGCATTAAAATTGTGGCTTAAATTGGTGGGAAATATAAGTTTTTTTTATTTATTTGATTTGTATATATGTATGTGCTGGGGAGGTAGATATAAAATGAAAGATACTTGATATATATTTAAATATATGTACTATTCTAGAAGCTACATGTCAACTGGTAACTCTAGCTCTTCTAACTTACGAGATTTGCTATGCTATGCTTTGAGAGCAAAAAAGGGTATGTAATTTTTTTCAGTCTGTCGATGCATCAATATCGCGCTAAAAATCATGTGAACTGGTGTCGGTATGCAACTCAATTTCAAAGCTAAGACTAAATATGGGTAACACAGGTGAAGTATCTTTAATCTAATCTCTTTTTTGCACTCATAGGGAAGAGGACGACTTCTTTTAAATAATTCAGTCAAGGGTTGTAGCGAAAAGTTTGAAACAAACTTGTGAAAAAATGAAAATAAACCTTGGCACGAGTGTCATGCCCTGCAATATGTTCATTTTCCCTGCCCTTTATAAAGTTAATCTCAAGTGTCTCGTACAAGTTTCTTGTTTAGCTCACGGTAGACAACGTTTGTTGACTTTTTTTTTTGCAAGAGCATAACAGTTGACGCATAAAGAGAATAAATAGGCAAAATCACTTTACTTGCCAGCAGCTCATTCACGGTTTCGGTAACAATCCCTCTTTCGTAATATGATTATCTCCGATGGGGCCATGAAATGGGGTCGTGTCCGACAATCGAATTTTCATTGTACACTTTGGTGGACCTCAACTACCCGAATACTTATTTGTATAATGGCTATGCTAATTCTCAGCGGGTCAAGGCCAAATTCGCTACCAATATCCATGAAGTCCTCATCCGAAAGTACAGAACCAACAGTATATACAGCGAATCCATAAATTAAATTTAAATTTAAATTTCTCGAATCACTATTACTACATTCTGGCACCTTAGCAAACAGGGGTGCACGAAACAATTTCTTAGCAAATGTTTGAGTGACATTACCTTTTTTAAATTAAATTTTTATTATTTATAAGTTTAAGTCGTTTGATGTTGTTAAAATAAAATTGGACTTAACAAAAACTTCCATGACATTATTGAGGTTTCGCTCAGGAGATAACTTTCCATTTCCCTTTACAAGAAAGTCTTAGACCAACTCATTGGGTAAATAATTTATCTTTTGCGTCCTTTTTATCATGATTGTTATCCATAGCATCAATTGCGGTGCGCTTTGGCGCATCTCGTTCAACGAGCTGTAATTATATAACGTAGCGGCATCCTAATCTATTAATCTTTATCGTGTTCCTTAAAATTGCCATGCTGTGATTCTCCTTTTCCAATCGATCGGCTTTGCAATCGTTTAACATCCTCGATATTGGATATAGAGAATCACATAGCTCCTTCCGGATTGTAAATCTTTCGTACACCATCCTTGACTGAGCCGGCCTTGGAAGCCAGCCTTGAACGTCGTCTATATACTGTCTTCTTTTTTCAGCTCTTCAATCCAAATGTGAACCCTGCTTTTCAGTTCGACAACAGGTGCATTTAGTTCTGTGAGATTTTTACGATCAGTGAAGAAGTGATCTCTGTTATAGCAGACGCCAACTTATTGCAAGCATTTACTTCTGAACTTACAGCATTCGCAGCAAGGATCATAGGGCTCAAGTGACAAGGTCCATCCCCAAGAAACTATACCGGCTGCTAGTCGACGGTGTTTTCATATGGCTGCTCTAAATTTTCAGCATTGAGATCCACAGCTCGTGACGTACTCCGGTAATCTTCTTCGGGGACACGCAATGTCTTCACTGTCTCGCAATCCTCCTCTAAAGGCACAGAAATCTAAATTTATTGAAGAATACACATTTTTGAATCATTTGGAAATAGTTGAGGCCGCTAAGGCCATAACGCGCCTATCGAAGTGCGTCTGAAACCTGTTACTAATGGAACAAATTCTGCTTCATTCCTAGCAGTGCGATGCGATGCTTGTTCTATCCAGCAGAATTATAGTGAAGAGTGTCTAGCAGCAAATAAATTTATCATACGTTGTTTCTACACGATGATATGTTGAATAGTGCAGACTTGAACAATCGCAACAGTAACTGAGTGAACTATCATGCATGCACATTGGAACCCTTTGTTGCAATCATAAATATTGCTATCGACAACTCTGAATATATTTAAAATATATGACGTACTTGACGGCTTTAGCTGCATAAATGGTGTAGAAATTGTCATGACGCCCACATAAACGATTTAGAGCTCTTGATCTATTTGGTGAGTCAAAGCGGTCAATTTCAGTTGTCTTTTGATAACAACTACTCTTTAACTAATACGATGCGAACTTGTTTGCTTCCGTAGAAAATTTGAGCCCTATACAACTCAAGGTTTATTGCGCTCTCTCTCCATCAACCGTGTTGTTAACTGTGAGCGTCCTCCCGGCTACTTCGATATTGTGCACATTAAGGATTCCCAGGGTCAGGTGTTTGCTGCTCTTTTGAGAACCGTGATTATCATTGGCAAGCGTTACAAACCTTGGCCACCAAGACCCACTAAATAACATGCCAGCCGGCCAGCAGCAACTGCAAATTAGGGGACAAGAGGATTTTGTCCTTTTAGCATAACTCTGTACGTTAGAGCTACGAAATTACATTTTTGGCACAGCTGATCAACGAAATCTAAATCTGTTTCAGGACTCCCATTTTTATTTTTAATTGAATTGAAGCATCCATCGATTAATTTCTCTTTTCTTAAACAATATATTATTTTTGAACGATAATTTATTTTAATTTCGAAATTATTAACATATTCTGATAATCATATAGTTAGACGATTTCGATAACATTTTATAGTGAGCAAAAAATGTTAACAACCTCATCTGGAAATATCTGTAAATTCAAAATGACATTTCTACATCAATCTTTAATACAATAAAATCCTATGATTAGTATTGAAAAACCGTATCTTAAATTTTCTGTATTCTTAGCTAAACATATTCATCTGTATGATTTTACAAAGGGTGATCACTTGACGGTTAAGCTTTACAAGGCTGCAATACCTTCTAAGTGAACAGCAAATCAACTGCTTCTTTGTTAAAATTCTAATTGTATTTTTAATGTCGGTTTCAAATTGCTGATTTGAGAATTGCATATGTAATTTACGGGCTTTAAAGAAACTCTTTTGGAAGATAAGAAATCAGACCTATTCTTCAATTAAATTGGTATAAGTGTGTGAAGCCCGTTATGTTATTTACTTGCCAATTTTCATTTTTTTTGGCATCTGTAGATCAATTTCGCACAGACAAAGCAGGGGTTGCCTCAATTTTAGCACTAAAACATACCTAAATTTATCAAATATCAATTGAGATAAAAGGATTTCTTCCCGTGTTTTGCATATCTAGTGTTGCAGCTTTGCCATGATTTTTATAGTCTAGGTGCAAGAAATTTTTCAGTAAAAGTTGCTGTCGCGGGGTATTGCAGGCTTTCCAAATGTGCAACGCTGCGATGCCAAGTGAATACCCATATGTATGTGTTACATTTTTAATATACATTCGTTTACATTTTTAGAATTTGGATTGCACAATATTATTCAATAAATAGCACTACAGGCCTATTATGTTTAAACAATTGTAAACAATTAACAATTAATTATAACTTATACTTATGCAATTAGTAACATAAAAAAGTAAATTTATTGAAAATTGGCGACAGCTTCAAAATAATTGAGTGTATGAATGAGCCTTGAAAACTGTAAAAGTAATTAAAACAAATTTTGATAAAACCTTAACACATTTCATTCAAGAACCCGCAGTAAGATAGTTAAGTATATTGTCTGATGATATAACATCAATAAAATCGATTGAAAAAATCCATGTTATATACTGTACTTTAATTAGAAAAAATAAAATGAAGTTACATAAATGTAAGTAATAGGCAGATAGGTGCTTCTCCGACTCCATCTAGTGCACATTCTTACATTGCCATATTCCTTTTTTTCTTAACAGCTGTCTATATAAGATACTATAAAATCTAGAGCTTTATATAACTTGCAAAAAATATTGATTTGAAAATAGACAGCAACACTCCTTTCAGAACTGGCCGACTAAAAGATTCCCTAAATCCAACGCCAGCTACCTTTACATAGATATGTACCTCTAAACACAATACAAACAAACACAAGCACATACATATAGCACGCTGCTTGACGCGCTGTCTACGCTGCGGCTGTTATTGTTCACATTGCTCCACACTATGAAAATGTATTCTTGAATAGTATTGGTGTTAATAGTCCGATTTTTATAAAAACTTTGAAGGTATAATATGGGGGAGTTTTTCAAAAAAGACAAAAATTTTGAATCTGTGTATACTATACAAGAACCTGCATTCCAAGTTTGGTGCATACAGCTTTTTGGTATACGCTAATATGCATTTTTAATTATACTTAGGAAGTTTTCTAGATCTTCGCATTCACACAGCCGGAAAAGATAAGTCCGCTTAGCACGTTGTCCTGATATTATGGAATGGGAGACGCTTCCTTCTGCCTTTTACATACATTTCCACAAAACATTCAAAGCAAGCTCATTGTGGTGATCGAATCTACCTATCAATAAACATATGTATAAAACATTTTAGATATATATTTGCATGAAATGAAAGGTATTGAGCATTTCAGTGTTTATACATATTTTTGTTCTTCAATTGCTTGACAAGGCTAGATATTAGTGTTACAATAACAAACATAAATTGCTTATATTAACAGCTTTTGGAGCACAAAGCAATTACATGAAATGAACAATGATTTCTTAAAGCACTGAATACCATCACAATAATTATTGGGTGTACTAGATGTCTTCTTGAGATCGCCTTATTTTAAAAGCTGGTGGGCTCTTTGATTGGCAACCTCTATTCTTGCTTCATTTGATTCGCCCTGAAATAAAAAGACAAATATTAGTAATATCAGTTAAGTTATTTTAATACACGGTCTAAAAACAGTGTTTGCGAATAAACGCTGATAAAGAAAGAAATTGATAAATGTTCCTACTGACTAATAGCCTTTCTTCACTGGCTTATGAAATGTCACATTTTCAAGTTTCACATATTGGTGTTCCACCGGTTGTCGGTAACATGTGAGTGGGATAAGTACCGCTTCTTTAAATAAACAGCTGATCGAGTTGATTTAATTTACATAAGCGCCGCAAAGTTTCCAAAACTCAAATAATGCGATTTCGAAGTAAGGGCTCCATTTTATGGATTCTTTGCGGGATTTGGCCATTTTTAAATGTTAACAAGTAAGAGGTTCTAGTCGGGAGCTCCCGACTAGGGGATACCCTGAACCCTCATATTCCAACACCAAATGCAGCTCGCGCTAATAGATAGAGAGTATCGGGGAGGTGGCGATAGGTATAAAATGAAAGATAATCGATATATATATACTTTTCTAGAAGCTACATGTCAAGTTTGGTGACTCTAGCTCTTATTATTTACCAAAATTGCTTAAAAAACATGATTTCGATATACTTTATTATCGATTACTTGGAAACGGGGAAAGTTATCGTTTATCGGAAACAAACTCGATCTGCGTAGGAACTAGGAGCACCTACATCTAAAATTTCAAGTCTCTAGCTCTTATAGGTTCTGAGATCCTTGCGCTCATACATACGGACGGACGGACGGACGGACGGACGGACAGACAGACGGACATGGCTAGATCGACTCGGCTATTAATGCTGATCAATAATATATATACTTTATGGGGTCGGAGATGCTTCCTTCTGCCTGTTACATACATTTGGATTTTGCACAAAAACATAATACCCCTTTTACCCATTTTTAATGGGTTCAGGGTATAAAAACTGTGGGATTATTAAAATTTTAAATTATAGTTTAAAGTTGCCGCTTGCTTTTGTTGCTATATCAGCTGATTTTAGTAATGATACTTTCACATTTTTCAAAACATCGATAGAAAACTCGATAAATCATCGCACAAAACACGAACTGTTCGGGGCATATTTACACATTTTTCAAAAATGTGGCATATTTTAAAAATGTGTAAAATGAGTTTTCTTATGGCTAAAAATGTTACATTTTAAAATATGTGTAAGAAATGTGGTCAGTGGACAGAGGCTACTACATCTGAAGTCACTTCATGACCATACAAATTGGTACAAAATAGTTCCCTCAATAGAACTCGAATTCGTAGCAGACCACACTACTTGCCAACGCCACTACTCAACAGCCAAATCATCAATTGCAATTGCAATGCTGTTGATAGAATTTAATTAAGACGTTCATAAATAAAAGACAATTGCATTAAAATTGTGGCCTAAACTGATGGGCAGTTTCAATTGGTTTATTTATTTAATTAATAGCAATGTTGTGTTGGCGGTGTGAGACAATAGCTATAAAATGAAAGATACTTGATATATACTATTCTAGAAGCTACTTGTCAAGTTTGGTGACTCTAGCTCTAAAAACCTATGAGATTTGCTCAAAAAACAATTTTTCGATATCGATTTTTTCCAAAAATCACTTTGCTTTTCACTTATTATGAAATCGGTAACTTTTCGCTTTAATACATCATACCCAAAGCAAAGAAACATAAAAAAAAAATAAAAATATCAAAACAGAAACAAAAAACCGGTGTGGTTGCTCCTCTGGTCCTATACCTTCTATTACTTTGTACATTTCTTTCTCCTTTCTGCTATAAATTCTATTAAAATCCTCTTACTCTCCTGGGCCTGACAATATCTTGTATTGTCTTGTCTTGTCAGTAGGGCGTTTGACTCTGTGCACAATGATATTTTACTTCTTAAGCTTGAACGATTACGTTTCCCTCCGTCTCTTTTGCTTTCGATTAGTTCTTATTTAAAAGGTAGGACCCAAAGAGTAATGCTGAGGCTGGCTACCTCTTAACAGGTTAACGTAACTTCTGGTGTACCTCAAGGTAGTCATCTTGGACCCCTACTCTTTACTCTTTTTATAAATAATCTCCCTTCGGTTATATCACCTGCTCGTGCACTTATGTATGCGGACGATGTAAAACTTATTCTATCATACATTAATCCCCACATCATTCTCGTCGTCAGTTTTACAATCGACAATACTCCATTGCAACTTTAACTAACAGTTAAGGCTCTAAGCGTTCTTTTCAATTCTGAGCTCTGCTTCAATCTTCATATAGATACCATCGTTAATGAGGCAAAAGGTGTACGTGAATTCATTAAACGATGGTCTAAGGAGTTTAACGATCCTTTTATAACGAAACTTCTGTACATCATTCTTGTTCGAACTATCCTTAAATACTGCTCTTGCATCTGGACTCCTCATTATAACAATAGTCAGGGTTGTATTGAATCTGTTCAGAATCAATTTCTGGTTTTTGACCTACGAGCTATTGGGAAACCAATCCTCGGCTGCCCTTCTACTCCAGCAGGCTTCTTCTTCTTGATTTTCCGTCGTTAACCAACCGTAGGACAATTCTTGGTGTTGTCGTCCTACATAAGTTGTTGGCGGCATAGATTCTTCTTTTCTGTTAAGGCGTCTTCAATTATTTTGTCCGTCTGGATCTTCCAGAAATTATCGCCCCTTAATTCTACCAACGTGCACAACAGACTACGCTATGCACAATCCTTTTCGCGTGTTATGTAAAAAATACAATAGTATGTATCCCGTTTTCTCCACCGAACTTTCTCTACCCATATTAAATCGTTGCTCTCAGGATACCTACGGGAACTCACTGACTATTCCCAGCTATGAGTAGGGGCATAGCTTGCCGAACAGGCTAGAAAACTTCCCCCACCGGGTCGGTGATTTCCCACCACTATCTCATTATCCCATCTACTTAACACAGCAAACGACTTGCAGAAAGAGTATCGACTTGCTTTGATGCGATGGTGGCTTCAGTTTTATTTACTGCATTTTAATGTAATTAATTGACAAATTGGCTTTGGATTCGAGGGTGCAGGTCATGAAAATATTTGTTCTGAAAGCGAAGCGTGAACTCGTACAACATTTCAGAAGTTAACCTAAGGCAACGCGCAACCATGTCGGTTAACTGAGAGTGATAGGGTGTCATATAGATTTATTCACTTCATCATCAATCAATTAGCCAGTGTGCTCGAATTTGGCCCCTTTATCGGTGAGTATCAATAGACACCAAAATTATGATATCCAGCATTACCAAACTGCATAGCATACTGCCTGTAGTGTCATATTATACAGAAGTAATGCCTCCGGCCAGCAAGAAAATCATCGTTAGGCAATACCTCTTTCCACCTACCAAAAGCATTATGACGATGTCGATAACGTCCACAAAGATCGTGGAATAAATGGAGTTGCTGTCGATACGTCGCAGTGTAGAAAGGTTTGCTTGTTGACTTGCACTGACTGTACTTGTAATGATGACTCTCCATTAAAATACTTCAGGCGGCTGCCGCTTCAATGCTTTTTAAATCGATAGTAGTTGGCATTGTTATGACACTGATCCTGGAGAGGGCTGTATCGGAGGCATACCAAGTCAGGCTCATATCTGCGTATGGATTAGGATGAGCGAGAATGGCTGCATTTGCAAAGCTGCGTTTGCGATTACCAAATGCCCTTCTTGCCTTTGGCGTCACTCCACATTCTTTCTTATATTGCACGTCAAATCATTAACTGATGCCTGAGTTTCTGAAGCAAGTGGTATGCATTTGCGATGGTAGTTCACCATGCCCAAGAAGCGGCCTGGTTCGCATATTGTAGTATGTGCATATATCGAGGGTACACTGTACCAAGAACTTAGCATAAATATAACAGCAACACTTTGTTGCATTAAATAAACAAAACCAATTCAAGTGAGCGTGAAATATGATCACCCACTTATGAACTACGCTAAGTCAGCATTCCCACGCTGACCGCCAATAACATATATATATATGCACATAAGACTCTCTCGCTCTCTAAGACATATACATATATGCAGCCGCTCCGCTGCTAGCGTAACCGGCAGCGCAGCTACGCGGCCTTAGCCTAAGCACTTATGTACATAGGCTAAGCGTACTCAAGGAGTTATGGAATAAATCTATTATTAAAACTGAACTCAAACGGCACAGACGTGCCAGTGCATTGTATGATTAACTATTGGGATATTACATGGCAGAGCCGTGCCAGTGTACTGTATGCTGAACTATTGACATATTACATGGCGACCGTGACTCGGTCTGAGTCTTGCACGGATGGAAGCTGCTGTGCCCACTTCTGACACCGACAATACAACAACACCAAGAAGAAGAAAATTAGGCAAACAAATAGAAGAATCAACAGCGGATCCATCGACTTTACACGACTTTAAACGAAAATTGAACGCAGTAAGTAGAGTGGTATGTGTGGCAGAAGAGGCGGCGTAGTAAAACGCCTTAGAAACCGAAAGGCAAAATTGCTCAAACTTCTAAATAGCAACGAGACCTTACCGTGGAGCACAACTGTGAAATTACACACAGAGCTTGAACACGTTAAAACGTTGCTAATAGAAAAGAAAAAGAGCCTGCCACAAGAGCCTATGCACACAACCACCTACACTGCAATTCCGAATATTAGTAAAATACTAATCAAGAATAAACCACCCCCAGCAAAGGAAATACCAACGCTAAGGAGGACATGCCCGAGTGACTGCGAGGGACCGCTATACTCACCGTATTGCGACTACACCTGTGCAGCCTGCACCGGTGCCCCAACACAGAAGCAGTAGCAGCCTGTGCAGCCAGCACCGGCCTCGACTAGCGCAACAAGCTAGTCCGGATCAGCGAACCGACAGCGTTTCCAAGAACGCCCACAAATAACATTTTTTTTTAATGCACTGCGATGCATAAAATTTAATTTTTAAATTTAAAATTGTAAAATTGAGCGGAATAACAACTGCACAATTAGAGTGAGGCCTGTAAAGCCACGCAAATACTAGGCAGGAAAACATGTAAACTAACTTTTTATAATTCCAAACAATATAAACAAACAAACAATTTGATATATGTCAATAGAAACTAATGAAATAAGTAAATTTGTAGAAAATTTTGAAAATTCAGCCAAAATGGGCATTGTTGACGTAAAAACGGTAGACTCGACAGCTAATGTAATAAACAAAGTCGAAGTCGAAAACACCGACCTTAAACTAATAACAATACTTATTGTTATAATTTTTATTATAATACTAGCGCATCTATTATACAAATTATATAAGTACCACAACAGATGCATTAAGAAGCGATACCAGAGCCAGGCAAACGACCTGGATAAAATTTAAAATAAAATTACTCGTAATTAGCAACAGTAATTGATTAAAAACATTATTGAGAAAACAAACTAATTAAAATATATGGCTATTTGCTCATTAAATTTATATATATGTTTTTGCAAATTTTATTGGTTATTTTATAAATCTGTCTGCAAAGTAAAATTTTATTCTTATTTCCTGTAAACATTCAAAAATGATATAGACAAACCAAGAATTTTTTAAAAATGAAATGGAATGGAAAAAGATTAATGCCGAATTAATTAATATTAAAGAAAAATTCGACAAATCATACAAGTGTTTAGCACAAAATAGGAATATTTCCAATGAAACTATAGGAAGACATGCAACAACACTAGTTGCATGTTTTAACCAAGCACGATCACTGATACACGACAATAAAGGAAAATTAAATACCCAACATTGGTCGTATGTATCAAGATTTTTAAATAGGTTGAAAACAAACCTAAATAGCATTAAAACAAAATATGCGCTAGACATAACTATACCTTCGATTTTGAATACTCCAATATTAGTCGAGGAAGAAACAAACACAGATATAGAGACATTAAGCGATCCTGAAATCGCAAGCGGTTCAGACCAAAATATAAAAGAAGAAGATCTACACGATCTTACGATACCAGCGGTAATCACATTACCCGAGCTATCTGAGTCTGAACAAGAGTTGATAATTGAAGACAAAACTGTAAACATGGCCATGTCACAAGTAGAATTTCTTAAGCTAGCCTCTTCACTCATACCTGAGTTTAGTGGAAAGTCTGAGAATCTACAAAGTTTCATTGATGCTCTTAGTTTAGTGGATTCACTAAAAGGAACACATGAAACTACAGCAGTCAGTCTAATAAAAACTAAACTCAAAGGCCATGTTCGAAACTTAATCAACAATGAACAAACAATTCTGTCCATAATAGACAAACTAAAAAGCGGTATAAAAGGCGAATCAGCCAAAGCATTATCCGCTAAATTGTTCAATCTGCAGCAAAAGCAAAAGACAGCAAGTCAATATATTCAAGAAGTTGAACAGTTGACAAGGGCTTTGCAATCAGCACATATGATTAACGGTGTATCGCAAGAATATGCCGAAGAACTAAGCCTACAAGTTGCTGTAAAATCTATTATAACAAACAGCACAATTGACGAAGTCAGGTCTGTAATGAAATCACGAAATTTCAATAACATGAGTGATGTTACAACTGTCTTTGTCGATAGCTGCACAGACTCGATAGGACATCCAAACACAGTCCTATATGCTACGCAGCATCAGAGAAATAGATCCAACCGAGGCAATAACCGCGGAAACAACCGCGGAAATTACCAAAATAATGGCAATAGATATTATAATAATAATAATAATGGCAACAATAGACAGAGAGGCCAATATAGAGGAAACTCTAGAGGCCGTGGTAACTCAAACGGAGGCCACAACAACAACAATAACAATAATGTGAGAGTAGCCCAAAATACTTCGGGAAACTCCCAACAGCCCTTAGGTACACAGCAATAGATAGTAAAAAGGTTCATTCGATTAATCTTAGCGTAAATATATTCGTAACATTCACAAATGTAGCTACAGGCAAAAAACTAATATTATTGATAGACACTGGTGCAGATATATCTTTGATTAAAGAAAATTCCGATACTTTCAATGATATAAACATTAATAATAAAGTTAATATTCAGGGAATCAACCAAGCATTGATTCAATCCAAAGGACTAACATCTTTAGAAATACAAACAACTAAATATATAATTCCACACAACTTCCATATTGTCGATTCAACTTTTTCTATACCGTGTGATGGAATTTTAGGCATAGATTTTATTAAAAAATATAATTGTCAATTAGATTTCACACCTTCAAAAGATCTGCTCATAATAAGACCAGATAATCTAAATTACCCCATCTATGTTCCCATAACTTACAGCTCCGGTAATAATACAATAGTGTTACCGGCCAGATCCGAAGTTGTCCGGAAAATCGAGCTAATTTCAAATGAAGATAGCATTCTAATTCCGAACCAGGAAATTCAACCTGGTATATATGCAGCAAACACAGTCGTAACGACTGCAAATGCATTTGTCCGTTTACTAAATACAACTAGTACCGATCAAATGGTTAATATAAATAAGTTAAATTATGAACCATTAGCAAATTATGATATATCCGAAATAAATAATGAAACCAGAACGAACAATGTTATGTCAAAGTTAACTAAAAATTTTCCAAAACTATTTAATAAACAATTAAAAGAACTTTGTTGTCAATATACAGACATATTCGGACTTGAAACCGAACCAATTACAACAAATAATTTTTATAAGCAGAAACTAAGATTAAAAGATGATGAACCTATATATATAAAAAATTATAGAAATCCTCATAGTCAAAAAGACGAAATTCAAGCTCAAGTCGATAAACTAATTAAAGATGGAATAGTTGAACCATCAGCCTCAGAATATAACAGTCCACTGTTACTAGTACCAAAGAAATCCATAGATAATGAAAAGAAAAAATGGCGATTAGTAATTGACTATCGCCAAATTAATAAAAAATTACTATCCGATAAATTTCCACTTCCTAGGATCGATGATATCTTAGATCAACTAGGAAGAGCAACATATTTCTCTTGCCTTGACTTAATGTCAGGATTCCATCAAATCGAGCTAGACGAAAACTCTAGAGATATAACATCCTTTTCAACGAGCAATGGCTCTTATCGCTTCACGCGATTGCCATTTGGTTTGAAAATAGCCCCAAATTCATTCCAAAGAATGATGACAATTGCATTCTCTGGACTTGAACCATCACAAGCATTCCTTTATATGGATGACTTAATAGTAATCGGTTGTTCCGAAAAACACATGCTTAACAATTTAATTAGTGTTTTTGACATGTGTAGGAAACACAACTTGAAGCTACATCCTGAAAAATGTTCATTTTTCATGCATGAAGTCACATTTTTGGGACACAAATGCACAGATAAGGGAATCTTACCAGATGACAAAAAGTTTGATGTCATATTAAATTATCCAGTTCCACATGACTCGGATAGCGCTAGACGATTTATAGCATTTTGTAATTACTACAGACGATTCATCAAAAATTTCGCCGATTATTCTAGGCATATAACAAGATTAAATAAAAAGAATGTTCCATTTGAATGGACTGATGAATGTCAAAATGCATTTGAATATCTTAAGAAACAATTAATAAAGCCTACTCTGTTACAATATCCAGATTTTACAAAAGAATTTTGTATAATCACAGATGCTAGTAAGCAGGCCTGTGGTGCAGTGCTAACACAAGCCCACAATGGAACTCAACTTCCAGTAGCTTACGCATCGAGAACATTTACCAAAGGAGAAAGTAACAAGAGTACGACGGAACAAGAATTAACAGCTATTTATTGGGCAATCACGAAATTTAGACCCTATATCTACGGAACTCATTTCATAGTAAAAACAGACCATAGACCACTAACATTTTTGTTTTCAATGACAAACCCCAGTTCTAAATTAACGCGTATGAGACTTGAATTAGAGGAGTATAATTTTACAGTAGAGTACCTAAGAGGCAAAGATAATTTTGTAGCCGATGCATTGTCACGGATAACAATATCTGAACTAAAAGAAATACAAAATAAAATCCTGAAAGTCACTACCAGGTATCAAAGTAGACAAAAATTCTGCGCAGAAAACAATAAAGTAGAGATGCCAAGGCAATCTACTGAAACAGCTTCTCAGCCCAACGTATACGAAGTCATTAATAATGATGAGGTACGTAAAGTAGTGACCTTGCATATAAAAGATATGCTATGTTTCTTTAAACATGGTAAGAAAATTATAGCAAGAATTGATATTGGAGATTTATATACTAATAATGGAAATATTGACTTAGGACAACTATTTCCAAGGCTCGAAAAAGAAGCCGGTATATTACAAATCAGCCAATTAAAAATGGCACCGTGGGAAAATATCTTTGAAAAAGTTTCAATAGATAATTTCAAAATTATGGGCAATAAAATATTGAACACATTGAGAGTAGCGCTACTCAACCCGGTGACCACATTAACAAATGTTAAAGAGAAAGAAGCTATATTGTCTACACTACATGATGATCCAGTACAAGGAGGTCATACAGGCATTGCAAAAACCTTGGCCAAGGTCAAAAGACATTATTACTGGAAAGGTATGACTCGTGATATAACAGAGTACATCCAGAAATGTCAGAAATGTCAAAAAGCAAAAACAACAACAAATATTAAGACCCCTTTAACAATTACTGAAACCCCGATGAAGGCTTTTGACAGAGTGATAGTGGATACAATTGGTCCACTACCAAAGTCAGAAAAAGGCAATGAATATGCAGTCACGCTCATATGTGACTTGACTAAATATTTAATTGCTATACCTGTCGCAAATAAAAGCGCAGCAACAGTAGCAACAGCAATATTTGAATCTTTTATTCTCAAGTACGGTCCAATGAAGACGTTCATTTCGGACATGGGAACGGAATATAAGAATTCAATTATAAATGATTTGTGCAAATACTTAAAAATAAAGAATATAACATCAACTGCACATCATCATCAAACTGTTGGAACAATAGAAAGAAGCCACAGAACATTTAACGAATATATACGATCCTATATATCAGTAAATAAAACAGATTGGGACGTATGGCTTCAATATTTTGTTTATTGCTTCAATACAACCCCCTCTATGGCACAGTATTATTGTCCATATGAGTTAGTATTTGGTAAGACTAATAATCTACCAAAGTATTTTAACAGCATAAGTAATATAGAACCTATATATAACATAGATGACTACGCTAAAGAAAGTAGGTATAGATTAGAAGTAGCATACAAAAGAGCAAGAAATTTGCTCGAATTAAATAAACAGAAAAATAAGGAATTGTATGATTTAAAAACGAGGAACATAACTCTATCAATAGGAGATAAAGTTTTACTAAAAAATGAAGTAGGCCAAAAGCTAGATTTTAAATACACAGGGCCCTATAGAGTTGAAAAAATAGAAGATAATGATAATATAGTTATTTCCGGAAATAAGAGTAAAAAACAAACAGTTCATAAAGATAGGTTAAAAATTTTTAATTCATAACAGACACAAAAAAAAAAAATAAAAAAAAAAAAAAAAAAAAAAATGAATTATCCAAAGTATGCAAAAATATATATATATATATATATAAAAAAAAAAAAATACACTAAATACATTATAAATACATTACAATTATAAAAAAATAAAAAAAAAAATTTTTTTATACAATAAATTTAAGTAAAATAACTACACTTAGTTACGTTATTTTTCAAAAGGAGGGAGATGTAGTATGTGCATATATCGAGGGTACACTGTACCAAGAACTTAGCATAAATATAACAGCAACACTTTGTTGCATTAAATAAACAAAACCAATTCAAGTGAGCGTGAAATATGATCACCCACTTATGAACTACGCTAAGTCAGCATTCCCACGCTGACCGCCAATAACATATATATATATATATGCACATAAGACTCTCTCGCTCTCTTATACTGTTAAGACATATACATATATGCAGCCGCTCCGCTGCTAGCGTAACCGGCAGCGCAGCTACGCGGCCTTAGCCTAAGCACTTATGTACATAGGCTAAGCGTACTCAAGGAGTTATGGAATAAATCATTATTAAAACTGAACTCAAACGGCACAGACGTGCCAGTG